>APFE030678540.1:8172-23863 GCA_000404065.3 Pinus taeda
AAAATTGCGTCCTTTCGAAGAGTAAAAAAATGGGCGATCATTTGGTATGATATGGAGCTACTCAATTATAGGCCTTGGAGCAGGTGCACAACATTTTGATCCAAGTTGGGTGGATAGAATACTTTGAATGACTAAAGGGATTTGATAACAAAGTAGCATTATAATTCACAAGGAATGTCGACAATGACATAGTAATTGTAAGAAACACAAACATACAAGTGAGTGAAGGTGCAATAGTGGAATTAATAGGTCTTCCGACAAAGGGAGAAAAATGGAACGAGATACAAACTTTGCTCCAAAACGTAGCCCTCTTGTTTCTGAACACTAGTGAAGAATTGGTTGGAAAAGGAAAGGGGTATAAGTCTAATTCATTACTGAAATTGTGGAAAGAATTAGAAGGTATCGTCCAGTGATATATTACCTATGACAAAAGGTATGATGTGGTGAGGGGATGTCATCTCAAAATAATGGAATCCCTAAGGCGAAAGGTAACTCTAAACCTTCCCTATTTTCTCAATTAGTTGTTGCATAAGACCACTGCTAGGTTGAGAAGATCTAAAGACCAAGTTTGGGTCGTCAGTCACCACAAACTTATCAGATTATTAATCATAATAAGTCTCAATCAAGCTCAAGAGACTTGGGAAGGGTTCCTTCAAAACCCTGACGCTGGCCAAGACATTCCTTTAGGAAATGAAATTTTTATTGAAACATCCGGGAATGTTTCATTTAGTAATCAGCAGCTAGAAAAAGGCAATGAGGATAATCTGAATGAAATTTTAGTGACAAAAAATACTCCATGGGGAACTGTAAAAATTTTAAAACCTAAAAAACTTAGTAAAGCGAAGAAAAGAATGAAATATGTTCTAGCTTCACCAACCAAGAAAAGAAGAAGGTCAGCTAGGCTAGTTAATAAAGGTAAGAGTTATTTGAATCCTCTTGAGTAGTTACTAGAAGGAAATTCGACCCAAGATTTCTCTAATGCAGAAGAGATGCACCAGGAAACCCTTGGAGAAAAATCAACTCAAGATTTACCAACCCCGAAATAGACAAAACAAGAAATAGAAATAACTCAAGCATTAGAAGGAATAGAGTGTTTATTGGAAATTGTGAATTTAGGAGAAGAAAAGACCAATTCATTGGAAGAACCTGTAGCTCATCCTAAAAACCATTTTGACAAGGGGACTTCACCTAATTCACCAGTTTCAACCTCTCCCGTTAATTATTAAGCTATTGTTACTTTGGAATTAGATGAAAACCCTAAATATATTCCTTTCCAAGAGTATTATGGATATTTTGTTGCTACTATATTGGAGTCCTCCTCTTTGGAAGATATGGCTCAATAATCCATCCTTGCAGATCTGGTTAGTGAAGGCCAAGATGGTGGTACTGATTTTTCAGTTGAATCCTAGGTTGATCTTCCCGACAAAGACTTACTGAAATCTACAATTGATGTAATGACAATGGAAGTTGATAATTCATTCACTGACCCTTTGACAGTCGAATCTCCTCGGGAGATTATTACTGAAAAATCTGAGATAATAGTTGATTTTTCTTCTCCTTTTTCTCCAACAACCTTGGCTAGAATTTTTTTTTAAAAGACTATAAGTACCATAGTTGTGAGAAATAAATAAAAAGGTAAATTTCATGAGGAGTTTGATAAATTGAAAGACTGAAATAAGAAATTTTGAAGGAAGATACGCCATCTAATAAATTAGTTGCATGGTAGTAAGAAGTTTCATAAAGGTCATGTGAGGAAGCTTAGAAGAAAGAAGGAAACTCAAGAGATTGAAACCCAGAATGATCTCACACTTATCTCTAATGAAGCAAGTACCCAGGTAGACTTTGTTATTGTATTTACTAAAGTAGGAACTTAGACTGATTCTAAGATACAGAGGATTGATGTTCCTCCTAGTCTCGTTGAAGTAGAAACTCAAATAGATCCACCATATAACCTTATTGAAGCAAGTACCCAGGCAGACTTTGTTATTGTATTTACTAAATTAGGAACTCAGACTGATTCTAAGATACAAAGGGTTGATGTTCCTTCTAGTCTCGTTGAAGTAGAAACTCAAATAGATCCACCATATAACCTTATTGATATAGGAGTAAAAATAGAGGATGTGCCTCTTCATACTCCCTTAATTGTAGAGGCATCCATTAAAGTATTGCATAAAAATATGGAAAGATAACAAGAGGGTATTGCAAGATACCAGAAAGAAGTAGTGCCTCAGAAGGAACATCATGAACTTCTTCAACAATTCAGGGCACTGACAACAACTGAGGATGAGACTTGTGCACAACTGAGATCAACTAAGAAGAAGAAAAAGAATTTAAAGGATTGTCTTAATAAGGCTTCATAGAAAACAAATGAAATATGCTCCATTTATTCAAATGTCTTGGCATATATGTCCCCAACCCAGAATGATGCATTGTATTAACTTGAGAAACATTTGTTGCTCAAATTGAAAGCTATAGAGTCTGGACAACTATATGAGTTTAAAAATCTATTAGATTTCATTATTACTTTCCATAAACATGATGAGTACACACATTATCTTTTGTGTGAATTATATATGCATAATTCCTTCATGGAAGAACATTTGGAAGAAAATGTTGTTCCATTTATTAGGGACATTCACTTTGAGGCCTTCATATCGTTTGCTAGGAAGTAGGTTAAATGGAAAAAGGTGTATGACACCTTCCAGAGGAGAGAGCATGGTCTTTATCTTTGGGTCAGAGGGGAACCTAATAACCCTTTTCCCATACAAAATTGTCATGGTATATTCATAGAAAAACTTGTTGTTGCTTCTGCACTCTCACAAATTCATGATGATGTTTTACATTTAGGACTGGAATATTTGGAACATATCGAGGATGAGGCTCTTTGTGGACCTAAAGTGAGATGGTAGGCATCATCTAATGAAATAAAAAATAGAGAACCCTTTGGCTACCATAATTTTCAATATTCCATGTCTAGAGTACAAGACTATGTCCATGTATTGGAAAGAGGCATCAATTAGATAGGGTGCAGCTATAGATGTCCCATGATCTGGTGCCCTCAGTATTTTTATAAATCTGACAATGATTTATCAAAGGTAGGTAAGTATGTGGCCTTTCAAGAACTCAGAAGTAGGAATGCCTTCAAACATAGAGGAGAGGAATCTTGTGAAGCTTACTCCATAATTGCCTTACATGTTAATCATTTATTTGCATGAGGTCATGCAAAAAGGTCATTTGGGGGGTGATGTTGGGCCTCATAATTGTTATAATTTCCTTAGCTTATTCCTTAGTTTTTATATTAATTTCTATGCCTTTCTTGTAATTCAAATATGATAACTTATGAAGTACGGATTCTAGAAGTGTTTTATAAATATTTATTATTTCATTACCTTTGTGAACAAATCTGACCACTAAAGCATTATTTACTTATGATT
Source organism: Pinus taeda (assembly GCA_000404065.3). Classification (NCBI taxonomy): domain Eukaryota; kingdom Viridiplantae; phylum Streptophyta; class Pinopsida; order Pinales; family Pinaceae; genus Pinus; species Pinus taeda. The sequence goes on from APFE030678540.1 coordinate 11,607, forward strand.
GGATCCTTAATTTGGACAAGAATCAATTAATGAATTGGCACCCAATGTTGTTTCCTGGAATGATCATAGGAGATTAGATAGATTCAAGCTCTTGAACCTTGTTTAGAGTAAATCAGTTAAGCATAGGCTTCCCACTTGGTCATCCAGATATATTAAGACCTCTTATGACTTAAAATGAACATCCTGAGAATCTCCAGATTCTCAGGGTCACTCTTTATCAGAAACAGATTCATAATTCTTATATTTTACCGACATAGTATAAAAATTTGACATTAAGCCTCGAAAGGGGTTGTTCGATTGTAATATTATTTTCATATAAGTTCATACTTAAGAAGGCATTTATTGTAATTAACTCTCTGTAAATGAATGGAAGTGTTTATTATTCAAATTTAATTTGTCGTGTTGATTTATTCTATAAGGAAGTTCGATTCTCGTGATTTGGGCCAATCCTAGAAGCAAAATTGTCTTTACCTGTACTGTTAAATTGGTGCTTGGTTCTCTTGTTTTAGTTATTTAATTTGTGTAATTTATTTTAGTTTATTGTTACTCGCTCATTAAATTACATGCTCTATTTTAAATAGGATTTCTAGAGATTGTTATAAAGTAGAGTTTCTTTATTTAATTCATTAGAAGTATCATCATTTCCTACTATTTCCTATAGAATATCATAGGATCTTTATCTTGCATACTCAATCTCTTTCGGTGATGTGATTTCGTAGTGTTGTTTTTCCATTCTGTAGTTGTTGTTCCCTAAGTAACAACTTGATACTTGATAGGTTTTCCATTGTTGTTTCCTTCATAAAGTATTTAGAAGTTGATGTTTTGAATTGTTTGCTTAAATTAGAAAATGCATTACTGATTGATTCCTTTAACATTGCAACTTTTCTTTTTAATAGGGTAGTAGTAAATAGTCATACCAACATTTCTTTTGCGTAAATTGTGCCGATAACCTTGAAATCGAAAAAGGAAACCTCGGGTTGACGATTTAATGTACAGTATTTAGTTGGTCCTTTAGGAACAATTAATTGGCTCAACAGAGAGGTAGGGAGGTGAGTGAAGAGGGTGAAAATGCAATGGATGGCTGGAAAAATGAAGGAATGAATTTGTAGAATATGTTCTATATACATGGTTCTCTTGACTATCTGGAGTCATGCAAAAGAAAGATGTTAGAAAAAGTAGTGTAAGAACTCCTTCCTCGTGTTTTATTTTTCTTTTTTTTTTTGTATGTGTTTGTTTGTTTTGAGACACACAGACTACCTCTGTAGAGGTTTTCAACCTACATGTCTTCCCTAGGTGCCTCAAAGGAGGTTTTCACCTGGGGATATTTCATCTTATTTTTCATTTCCTTTTGTTTTTTTTCTATTTTTTTTCTCTTGGGCTACCTCAGAGAGGTTTTCAACCCTAGAGATGGCCTTAGATGCCTCATGGAGGTTTTTTTCTAGGCCCTTTTATTTTTTTCTTTTTCTTTATAAGTTTTGTGGAATGAGGGTTGTGAGCCTCCAATCACATGCAATTCATTATTGCTTGAATTAACAAATTCTTCCTTGGACATAGGAATTTTATCCAACTTCAACCTGTAACCATTGACAAGTATGAGAATACCTTCCTCATAAATTGTTCTGATTTGGACAGACCCATACTCATGATACCTTTCTACTAGATAGGGACCCAGCCATCTTGTCATTAACTTTCCATTGAAATCATTGAATCTGGAAACATACAACACGACCCAATCTCCTTCTTTAAAATTCTTCTCCCTAATGTGTTTGTCATGCCAAATCTTCCTTTGTAGTTGGATTACCTTAGTGTGTAGGAGAGCTTGCAGTCTAAATTCATCTAAATCATTAAGTTGGATCAGCCTCTCCTATTGTGGTGCAATGAATTTCATGTCTAATTGAGCTTCCATCCTTAAGGTGTTGTATTTGAATTCAATAGACATCATGTCCTTCTTCCCATAAACTAGTTCAAATGGAGTGAATCCAGTGGTCATCTTCCAAGTGGTGTTGTAGGCCCAAGTGGCTTCTACAAGTGTATATGCCCAATCTTTTCTGTTTCTGCTAACAACCTTGCTTATAATGTTCTCCAATTCTTAGTTTGTGACCTTCACTTGCCCATTTTCTTGAGGGTTATAGGAAGTGGATGTCATGTGCTTGATGTGGTGCTGCTTCATGAGATATTCAATCAAATTTGAGGTGAATTGTGCTCCTTGAAGAGTGACTAACGCCCTTGGAAAACCAAAATTTTAGAAGATGTTATCGCATAAAAAATCAGCCACCTTCTGCTCATTTTTTGCATTAACTGCCTTTGTTTAAGCCCATTTAGTCAGGTAATCAGTGCACACAATGTTATACTTCTTCTGTCCTAATGGGGGTTAAATAGGTCCAATTAAATCCATGCCCCACTTATCAAATGGCTCTAGGGTCACTTGAATTTGTAAGGGAATTTCATCATTCGGTGTGGGATTACCCATCCTTTGGAACTTATCACACCTGGTGGTGTACCTCCTTGCATATTGATGTAAAGTGGACCAATAGTAACCAACTTGTTGAACTTTTAAGGTTATCCTCTTAGCAGAAAAGTGGCCCCCACAAGGTCCATCATGGCATGCTAAGAGGATGTCAAATACCTCTTGTTCCCTCACACATCTCCTTAGGATTAGATTTGGTCCCAATCTAAAAATATTCCCCCTAATCCAAGTGAGTAGGGCACTTTTCTTGACAATATTTCTTTTCTCCTTGGATGAAATATTAGGAGGGAACCTCCCGACAACCAAGTAGTTGGTTATGTCAGGAAACCAAGGAGAAAGTATCGAGATGGAAAAGAGGTGTTCATCTACAAGTTGATCATCTACTGTCTCCTCATTTTCTGCAGGTAGGTTTAGTCTTGACAAAAAAATTACAACCACATTTTATTTCCTTGGTTTGTCAATAATAGTCAAATCAACTTGTTGTAATAATAAAAACCATCTAATTATCCTAGCATTGGCATCAGGATTATTCATTAAATACTTAATGGCTAAATTATCAGTGTGAACAAAAGTTTGATAACCACTGACATAGTGCCTAAACTTGTTCACAGAATGTACCACGACCAAAAGTTCCTTTTAAGTGACTGTATATTTCAACTCAGCTTTAGAAAGGTTCTTACTAATGAAATGTATAGCATAAGGCAATTTATCTTCCACTTGTCCTAAGGTCACCCCGACAACTTTGTCTGATGCATCTGTGTATATATGGAAAGGTAATGCCCAGTTGGGACCCCTAAGGATGGGTGTAGTGGTCAACTTTTCTTTCAACAATTCAAGGGCCTCTTGATAGTTGTTTTTCCAACACAAATGTGAATATTTAGCTAGTAATCCAAACAAGGGTGAAGCCAATTTAATAAAGTCTTTAATGAACCTTTTATAATACCCATCTAATCCCAGGAAGCTCTTGACACCTTTTTGATTTTGAGGGACAGGTGCCCTTTTAATGGTGGAAATTTTGTTTGGGTCAACATGTATCCATTCCTTGGATATAGAATGGCCAAGGAAAATCCATGCATTCATCAAAATTTAAAATTTCTCTTTTAAGCGGATAAATCGTTCTTACGGACAAGACTGATCTCCCTAGTATCAATTGATATCTAGCAACAAGCAAGACAAGAAAATATACTTTTCTCTAAACATATTTCGATTCATTAATAAACACTAAGAGGTGTTTTAGACCCTACCTTAAGTCCAACGCTAGTTTGTGGCATCCTTACTGCAAACACAAACAAGCACACATCAAAGAACACCTGCATAGCTAATATAATAATTCATGTTCATCATAGTGATCAAGGAGTCTATGAAATAAACCATTAAACACAGCTTATTGAGAAAAATAAACTTGATTGTATTAACTTTGAGAAGAAGAACTTTACAACCTTGGTGCCTTGATGCTGTACAAGCTCTTCCCAGGGTCCAGGTAGGAATCTCCTCTACTTTGACAAGCCCCACTCTCTCCCAAATGAGATCAAAAAGGTATGTGATCTTTCCTCTCAAAAACTCAATTAGGAAGACTAATTTCCAGCAACATATACCCTCAAAAATATTCAACTTTCAACCTCCTAAGTAACCAGCCCAAAGCTTCATTTTATAGTGCAAGGGAAGGAGGTTACAGGTCCACCATTGAAGGGATAGAGTCCTCCTTCAAGGGGATAAGCTCCTCACATAAAGGGGTTATCTCCTTAAGGAATGGGATGCATGCACCCTCAAGGAGCGAAATTGCCAGCGCGAGATTCCATCTAGAAGCTTCCAGAATTGACTCAAAGTGAGTTTTTAAGAATAAACTCGCACCTTTTTAACTTTTACAGGGGTTCACACCCATATATGCAGATACAGAGCAATCATGTGCGCATGGGACATGACCAGTGGGTGCGGCACCGCAGGTAATGCTAAGAGAAAGTGCGAAACAAGTGTTTTAGAGATTTATAAGGTCTTTCTCTCATTTTCAAAGCTTGATATGTAGAACTGAGGTTTAAGACTTGCAAAGGAGGTATGTATGAGTGATGATAGACTCATATTGATTACAGAAAGTCATGGTGATAATTTTTCGTGTAACAGGATTCAATGACAGATTCATTTCAATGCATTTCTATAAGACTTTGCAAATATTAGAGAGAGCTTCCTAGAAGTCATATCCATAAGGAGTGAATTCATCCATGTTTATCTTAATAGTGTCATGAACAAGTTCAACAAAGTTACTTAGAACTTCCCTCTGGAAAGTAGTAGGGGCATTGCACAAACCGAATGGAAGGACCCTATAAGAAAAGGTACCCCAACGACATGTGAATGTGGTATTATCTTGGTCCTCAGGGCTGATCCGTATTGGTTGTATCCACTAAATCCATCTAGGAAAGAGAAGAATTTCTTCCCTCTAAGGTCATCTAGGACTTGGTCAATGAAGGGCAAAGGAAAATGGTCCTTCTTTATAGCCTTGTTAAGTTATTTATAGTCATCACATCCTCCATTTCCCATTTTTCTTTGGGACTAAAATGAGAGGGGACACCCACTCACTATTTGAAATGGGGTATATGAACCCCGCATCTAGTAGTTTTTGTAACTCCTCTTTCATTATTTCCTTAAGAGTTGGTTTCATCCTCCTCTGGGGTTGGTGCACAAGCTTGCATCCCTCTTTGATGTAAATATGATGAGTACGGGCTGAAGGATGCACACCTTTCATCTCCTTATAATCCCAAGCAAAAGCATGCAGGTGTTTCCTCAACACATTGCATAATTGTTATTCCTTCTCAGCTAAGAGAGATGGGTTGATCTTTAAAGTTATGGATGGGCCAATTTCTATAATCTTGACATGTTCTAGGATAGAGTTAACAGAGAAAAAATCAGTCCAAGGACTACTCTCAAATTCTTTCAATAGTTCATCAACTGGTATGGTAGTCGGAGGATGATTCTGTAAGATATGATCAATAAGGTCATCTTCCAAGTCGCCCCACTCCTATAAAAATATTTAGAGTGCAGACTTGGTAGAGGGATGCTTGATAAAATTATTCCTCTTCCTCATCCTTTAAACATAAGGGTATATCATGCTCAATAGAAGGTTGGGCAGGAGGATACAACACAAGTTGTTTTGATAAATGTCCATTATTAATAGTCATGTTCCCAGCCTTGCAACTAATTTAGGCATCAACAATGACCATCCAAGGTCTTCCTAGGATGAGAGGATAGCCATTAAACTTGGTTTTGGGCTGGAGAACCAGGAAATTACTAGGTTATTACCAAGAGTCAATTGGAACCATCACATCCTCAATAACTCCCTTAGGGGATACTGTGGATCTGTCTACAAGATGCAGTACTGTAGTAGTATTTATTAAAGCCCCTTGGAGGTTGATATTTGACATGGTTTCCCTGGTCATTATATTGATTTCAGACCCAAGATAAATCAAGGTATTAGGGACCATAATTCCATCAACATGCACATCCACTACTGGGATACTAGGATCCATGTACTCTGGGGAGATACTCTTCCTAGCATCATATTAGATAGATGTCCAACAACATTTTTTATGGGGGTATATCTTCTTCTTCTCCTAGGCTTTTTGAAACATTCCTCCTTAATAATATTGTTGTAAATGGGAACATCTTTGATGGCCTCGAGATGGGGTATCTTGACACAAAATTTCTTCAATTCTCCATGAATTTCATCCTCTTCTTGGGTTTTTTGTTTAGGGTGGACCAAACTTTCAGGATAAGGAGTTGCATTAACTTGAGGGGCACTCTCTTCCTTCTCTTCTTCAAGCTCTTCAAGTGGGGAAGTTGGTTGATTATCTGGGAGTACCTTCCCAGACCGAACGTTTATCTCTTGAATTTCCACAACATAGGCAGGATAGAATGTCTCCCCACTATAGACCTGTTGTGCATTCTTATTGTTCGGATTCAAATTAGGTTGAGTAGGAATTTGAGGTTGCTTAGGCGGGGTGTGGTGAGTTATTTGTGGTTGAGGTTGTGGTGGAGGTAGTAAAGTAGGAGGTTGGGTTGTCTGAGGCCTCCACCCTTGTGAGGGGTTACCCCACTGGAAAGATTGAGGTGGATATGGATGGAAAGGAGGGTGAATAAGATGAGGAGGATACTAAGGGGTATAAACCCAAGAAGGTGGTGTGGGACATGATGGATGACTAAAAGAGTACCAAGGCTGAAAAAGGTGCATTCTGATTTGGGTTGTAATGATGATAGTGTGCACCTTGTATGCCTTATTGATATGGCCGAGGACATTGAGGCCTCCTTTGGTTAATGAAACAGAGTTGCTCTGCACTACCTTCTGTGCATTGGTATACAACTTTCATACGTGACAGAGAGGGATATTTTTATGTGGCATGATTTTCTTCACAGATAGAGTAGACTTCTATGACATTTAGAGGGTACTCATTCCTAGGGTGTCTCTTAGTGCATCTAGGACAAAAGATAGCTAGTGCCCTTTCTGCCTCCTCTTGCTTCCTTTTTATTTTCATAATATCCATTTAAAAATAAAAGGTATGCAACATTTCACTTTTAAAATCCTCCAACATACTTCTTATCGCATGTTTAATGGTTGTTGTTGAGGGAGAGGAACTGGCCAAGCCTTGGCTAGACCTACCCTTTTTCCTAGCAGCCCTGGAGTGATTCTTGAATATAGTTTTGATGCCATCATAAGGAAACTAGTAGATATATCCTCCAGACATCATGTTGAGGGTTTCCATTACATATTCCCTGATCCCTCAGAGAAGAACTAAATTTAGTGACTCGGAATCAAGGGTGCAGTTGGCCCTCCTATAATTGAGTTGGAATCTTTCCTCATAGTCCTCTAAGGATTCATCAAGTCCAATAATCATCTTAAATATTTCCTCCTTTGTCTCTTTGGACCTACAATAATCCTTGTATTTTTCATTGAAGACTTCTTGCATTTGGGCCCAAGTAGTGATGTTGCCCCTAGGTAATCCCATAAACCAGAGCAAAGTTGTATCTTTGAGGGTAGATGGAAGCAACTTCAGCTTCTGTTCATCAGAGGTGTAGTCATAGGTCTTACATACAACAACTAAATCAAACATGAAGGTGTCAGGATCCTCAAAGGTTAGGCCATGGAAGTGTGGAAGGGCAGCAGGGCTCATATTCTTCATTCTAGCCTCTCCATTGGTTTCTCTAATAGGGAAAAACTCATTGTTCCTGTTTTCAGTGATGGTTTGGGTAGGTGAGATAGGATATTCTTACCCTATTGTCTCTTCAAAAATTTCAATTTTTTCACCTAAAGGGTCTTCTAACTCCCTTGTAGTTAGAGAGGGAAGTTCACAGTCACTGAAGACGAATGAAGGTTGACTGCTTGAGGGAGTGGGGGTTTTTGGAAATAACTTCCCTTGGTTATCCCTACTCCTATGAGGCATGAAAGAACTAGCTTTGTTTTTAGGATTTTTTCAAAAATTTCAAAATAATAAGATTGATGAAAAAAAAAGTAACTTATAAGTAGAAACAATACCTACTTAGACACCTCCCCGGCAACAATGCCAAAAAGTGACGAGCCCTAGTATTGCACCAAGGATGTTGCAACTCCGGAGGGCTTCTCAACTCAAATTATCAACCCGGGGTTCGTACAAACTTAGAGGTGACAGTGCTATATGCACAACAAGTTAGGTTCTACTCATGTCACCCTCAATCATGAAATCAGATCGAGGTGTTCAGAGAATGATTGAAAGCATAAATGAGAATGATTCTAACTACAAAGGTGAAAATGCCATTCATTAAATGTAAATGTGAATTGAAATTGCACGAAAGGAAAAGGCTAGTCTATTTGCAAAAGTAAATCATGCTACTCTATTGGCACATTTAATCAAATCAATAAACTACTTGTATGCATCATTTATCTACTCACACTTGCTTTAAAATAAGGAATCAAATATTTAACACGTCTATAAAGAAAATTATTAATTCTAACTTTGTTTTTCTATATGATGGTTGTAGTGAGGAAAGGATGAGGTTGGAGTAGTCCTAGAGTCTTCCTTAATCATCAAATCACATTTTCAGGGCCATTATTTAACTTAAATATGCTAGGATCAAAGAATGGAGCAAAATTGGTTGAAGAAAACAATGCTACAGGTTTGCTACATGAGGTCCTGTATTGCTACTGGAGGTCTTGTTTTGCTACACGAGGGGGGGTAAAAGAGCCTTTTGAGGGTAGAAATGGTGGCTTTAAGGCATAATAAGGTGGATGAAGGTAGGAGGAGGTGAATGAAGGGTGTGGGAGCCCCTTATCCAATCTTAGGACCTCTTAGAGGTCTATCTTGCACCAAAGTTGATGCCCATGATGTCCTTCATTTACCTTAACATAGTGACTTCAGAGGAAGATTTGGGAAGCAAGGTGAGGTGCCTAGGAGGAATATGGAAAGGATCAGGTGAATGTGGAAAGGTGTTCCCACCCTTGCAAATTAACAAAGTTCCTGCAACTAGTCAAATACATGCATCAAATGACCAATAATGCAGTGAGACAAATTAACATGGAAAAGATGAGCTAAATTTGATTAAAATATATTCTATCCCACAACACTACTCTAATCACCAAGATAATGATTCTAACTCCTAAGTTTCAGAAAGTAAGCATGCAAAAGGATCACAAACTAACGTTTATCCATTTTCAAGAAATCATAAACACATACTTTTGGATTGTGATTGTAGATATTTTTCAATCACTCTTCTGATAAGAGAGGTGATAGGAAAGTTTGCAATTACAAGTTTTTGTGATATAACTTCTATTGAAACAAGGAAGGAATTTCACTACCTTGAACAAGAACAAGAAATAAGTACAAGAGATGGACTAAAGCCTCTGGGTTAGGCCCAAACCCAAGGGATTCAGCCCTCCAAAACTAACTCAAATGTAGATCAATGGTAAAATTCTCATTAACATAAAATAATAGTCTCATGCATCATATCAAAGTTAAGAATAACAATTTCAAGCACTAGGCTCTCAGTAGCTACTCCTAGCTACAACAAAAAATTGAATCCTAATGAGCCTTTCAATTGGTTTATTTATACAAAAGTAATTGAGGGACAACTCCCTTGAAAGGAGGAATTCTCCCTCCGAAATCTCGTAATTTGTGGGTTTGGTTCCTCTTGACCTTGTCATGCACTTGGAGTTCCTCGACTACTAGTGAATTCAAGTTGTTGGTGAAGATGTTTTGATCTAAAACTGAGTTAGGGAGTGAATGAGGTGGACAAACCCCCTATATTCTCTCTAGTTTCCTCCATTAATCCCCTGCATGGTGAATATCTCCAAAAATGCCTCATTTTCTTAAATATCAACCACATTAGGCCATGCAATATGACAAACACCCTTAGTCTTCTTACTAAGCATATTATGGCTAAAAATGTGAATTAATGCGAGAAAATGAGAGTTTTAAGGGTTGGAGGATAACACAATGAACCTCAAAATGTACCTAATGATGGGCCCCATCACATACAATAATATCGAAGCCCCTACAATGACATGCACGATTTTTCATCAAATGATAAATCAAAGACACTGAAGCACAATCGTGGACACTAGATGGATCCACTAGAAAAATTACACCCATAGGGTTTTCACCCCTATGGTCAAACTAGAAGTGGCCTCACCAAGTTCTCAACAAAGACAAAATAAATAGACAACTCATGATGCTTCAAATGCCTAGCTCATATCCCCTTTTATAGGCTTGATGTACTCTCTAGAAACCTTATTTTATTTTTTCCCTCGAAAAATGAAGGTAAATACCATGGGCAGATACCATGGTCAAATACCACAGTAAATACCATGGGCTAATTTTGTCCATTTTTACCATATCAAGAAAAGGGAATATTACAAATCCTCACACCCCAAAATTTATTTCCCTTAAGAAATCCACATTTATCCATAGAAGACACATTTCTATGCTAATATGAAGATACCATACAAACCTTTATACTACCCTATGATTCCCTACTAAACGAACATCAATGGATCCTTCAATACCTAGATCCCAAACAATCCTCTGACTAATGTTGCCATCAATAGATCCACCTAGATCACAATGCCACCTAAGTCACAGGACCTATGGGTTATGATACCACCTCATCCCTCCATAATAGTCTATGCCTAAGGGCCCATGATGTGATATGCCCTTGGATAAGAGCATCCTCCTAAGAATCATCCCATCAATAGAGTAACTACTCATAATATCTCACCAAGCCACCCCATGGGAAGGATGAATACCTACACATGGAATACATCTACTTTGTTGATGTTGCTTGATGCCCAACTCTTGTTGCTCCACCTGGTCACTCAACATGATCCATTTGGAAAAATCTGCCTTGCACTCAAGGTGGGTTGGTAATGCTGCAAGCTCTATCTATGTACTCTTGTAGAGAGCTACTGTAGAACTCCCAACTATACTCATCTTGCTTCCTTGTGAGGGAATTGAGTCATTCCTCAACACTAGACAACTTGAATGCTAAATCGACACATACTCTTATGGGCTCCTCAATTTTCATGTTCTTTTGTAAGACAATGCCTCAGACTATTTGAATCTTGTGCTTCAACATCATAATATATTTCTTGAAATGGTTAATATTTCCCCCAACAATCCTCTCCTAGAGGTTTTGGTGCCTCGTTGAATGTCTCTGCATCTGTCTGCACTAGATGACCAACTATCACAAATTCAACTTGAGCCTTTGACCAACTCTCTGGAAATGGCCCATCTTGCATATTATGTTTGTGATGTTGTCCGTCATGATCACGCTCATTATGGTGGTTTACTACTACTGGCTCCTTAAATATCCTTGAATGCCTTCTCCTTGGCCTTCTCCACTTGTGGGGACAATTTGTTGTTCATCCTCTCTAGTTGTCAAACATGGATGCATTGGTCGACTTCTATCTACACTTGATTACTCATATCATTCATGGATGTCCTCTTGGATATATATGGACTTTGTTGTACAAGAGTCTACCACATCATTAGGAATAATTACCTCCTACCTTTCCCCATGTACTTTGTCAAGCTGGTTGATTATCATCAGCTTGTCCCACAAGTCCCTCTAAATAAAACTGTGTTGTTGCTCACCATCTATACTTGAGTGCTTGGATCATTCATGGGTTCTCTCCTAAAAATTGTTGAACCCAACTATAGATGAATCCCCATGATCTGAAGAAGTCTCCAACTGTTCTTCTTGTGTTTCCTCCTTCTTATCACATGGGCATGAATGGTTAAGTTCCCAAGGTCCCTTACAGATAAATCATAGTCTTCTCATTCTTAGTTCATTCTTGCTACATGTTTTATTTCCTTTGTTCTTACTCCTTCCGTCCATCCTCTTCAACTCATTCTTAGTCAACACATTTCTAAGAAATGTTATATTTTGCATGACAACCTTTTCGAATGGATCATAGTAGGTCAATGATACAACTAGTTCCTTTCTCCATAGCGTCAAGAATTTGGACCTTAGTATATTGCAAATGTCAACATCTCCTTTTAATAACAAGGACACAATATTTTGCATCATTGTTTTGACACTGTTGGGATGAACTAATGTAATGTTGGTGTAAAAGGTGTGGAGCAACTGAAATATTAAGTCATCACATTCTAAATTGAGCATAAAGGTGCCAAAGTTGAACTCTGCCATGAGTTTTAAAATTTTGCGCCACTTCTAAAAGGTAGGAAGCATCATGTTGTTCAACCCTTGAAGGGTTTCTACTATCAACAACAATATCTCCCTCATGAGGTCATTATGATAAGGTGGTAGAGGCAAT
>APFE030678541.1:0-15269 GCA_000404065.3 Pinus taeda
TGCTGATGATTCCACAAGGTTGTATAAGGTTCACAACTTTGGGTCATCAAATCTTCCCTCAGTATTTGTTGCTCATAATGATGAAGTGAGCAAACTTTGGCATGAGCGATTTGGTCACTTAAACTATCGCTCCCTCCAGCATCTATGTAAAGAAAATATGGTGACAGGTCTTCCTATGGTATCTTGCAGAGATGGTGTTTGTTCCGGATGTGTACTCGGAAAACATCATCGGGACAGTTTTGAAAAACGTGCCTCTTGGCACGCCTCAGCCCCTTTACAGCTTGTTCACAGTGATTTGTGTGGTTCACTTCCTGTTGCTTCATTCTCTGGCTGCAAGTATTTCTTAACTTTCATTGATGATTTCTCCAGACGCACTTGGGTATACTTCTTAAAACTCAAGAGCGAAGTATTTAACACATTTTTGGCTTTCAAAGCCTTTGTTGAAAAACAATCTGGACATCAAATTCTTAAGCTAAGAACTGATAATGGTGGAGAATATGTTAAAAACACATTCATCAACTTTTGCACCGGAAATGGAATTCAAATGCAACATACTGTTCCATACACTCCACAACAAAATGGTGTAGCTGAAAGGAAAAATCGCACCTTAAAGGAAATGGCTAATTGTATGCTGCAATCTAAAGGACTCAGTCTTAGTTTTTGGGCCGAAGTAATTAATTGTGCAAATTATATAATAAATCGCACTCCTACTAAGGTTCTAAAGAATATAACTCCAGAAGAAGCTTGGAGTTCCATTAAACCAGATGTAAGTCACCTTCGTATTTTTGGAAGTGAAGCATGGGCCCATATTCCAGATGAAAAGCATAAAGCTTTAGAACCTAAGAGTGAGAAATGTACTTTTGTTGGATATTCTGAAGATGTAAAAGGTTATAGACTTATTCCATTTAAGTCCAAAAATGTTATCATTATAAGAGATGTAAAATTTGATGAAAATAAATCGGCCTGCGAGCCTAGTCCGGCAGATGTGCCACCTCATCCTATCTCTTCTACTTTTGAAAACATTCTTCTTCAGATGATGAAAGTGAGGATGACAATCCTCCCCCACCTTCTCAGGATCCTCAACTTCCAAGATGGGTCCGTACTCGGGATGCAGCAGGTGATCTTGCCGGTGATCCTACAGATCAACGACGTACACGTTCTCAGTTTGAAAGAGCCTCTTCTTTACTGGCTCAAGCTCCAGTAAATCATGATCTGACACTTTTGCAGAAGCTTCAGGCCATCCACATTGGGAAGCAGCTATGAATGAAGAATATCATTCATTGTTGGCAAATGATACATGGGATCTTGTTCCTCTACCAAAGGGACGCAAACTTGTAAGATGTAAATGGGTTTACAGAACCAAGTATGGACCAGATGGGAAAGTTGATAAACATAAAGCTCGTCTTGTTGCTAAGGGTTTTTCACAGGTTGAAGGCATTGACTACACTGAAACCTTCTCTCCTGTTGCCAAAATGAACTCTATCCGCCTTGTTCTTTCCCTTGCTGCCTCTTTAAAATGGGAAGTCCATCAGATGGATGTTAAATCTGCCTTCTTGCATGGGGACTTGCATGAAGAAATCTATATGGAACAACCCATTGGCTTCATCCAAACAGACTCCAGCCTTGTATGTCGACTTAAGAAATCTCTTTATGGTCTCAAGCAAGCTCCTCGGGCTTGGTAGCCAAAATGGATAGCTTTCTTTTAGAATCTGGCTTTTCTAGGTGTTATTCTGACAATACTGTCTACACCAAGAAAGTGGGCAACTCTCTTATCATCCTTGTTCTTTATGTTGATGATCTTATTCTTACTGGTAGTGATCCGAACCTTATAAACCATGTGAAGTCCAGCCTTAAAAAGAAATTTGAAATGACAGACTTAGGACACTTACACTATTTTCTCGGTCTTCAAGTCTTGCAATTCAAGGAGGGTATTTCCCTTTCCCAGTCCAAGTATGCTTGTGATATTCTTCGTCATTTTCACATGGAAGATTGTAAGCCAGCTCCTTCTCCCTTTCAGTCTGGAGTCAAACTTTCAGTCTCTTGTACTTCTCCTGAAGTTGATGCTACCTTATACCGTCCACTTGTAGGAAAACTCTTGTATTTAACCCATACTCATCCTGACCTTTCCTTTGCTGTTGGCCTTGTTGTTCGTTTTATGCAAAACCCCCATGAAAGTCATTGGAAAGCAGCTAAAATAATACTTCATTATGTTCAAGGTACAGTACAGTTTGGGATTCATTACAGTGACAAAGCAGCTCCTCTATTAGTTGGTTTCACTGATTCTGATTGGGCTGGTGACCCTGATGATCGGAAGTCTACTGCTGGTTATGTCTTCACTCTTGGTTCCGGACCTATTACATGGGCTTGTAAGAAACAGGCTGGCATTTCTCTTTCGTCAGCAGAAGCAGAGTATCGTGGTGCCGTGGAAGCTAGTAAGGAAGCCTTGTGGCTTCGTCAGATCCTATCAGAATTGGGCTTTGAGCAGCCGCATCCGACTACACTTTGGTGTGATAATCAAAGTGCCATTCAGCTTTGCAAAGATCCAGTTCAGCATCAGCGCAGCAAACACATTGAACTACACATGCACTTCATCAGAAAGCTCATTCATGACCATGTTCTTGAAGTGCAATATTGTTCAACAGATGATCAGGTTGCAGACATCTTCACAAAGGCTCTCACAGAGGCGAAGTTCACTAAACTTCGATATATGCTTGGAGTTCAGGAAGTTGTCACTAAGGGGGGATAGGCTCTAGTGCCTCCTTCCTTCTCCTATTGTGTCATATTTGTAAATCCTTCAATCCTATCGCAAGTTGTTCTTAAGGGGGGATGTTAGGATATTCCGACACATAGGAATAGTTAAGTTCAACTTGGTCTAGTATAGAGTTAGGGATAGAGTTAGGTAAAGTGTGTTTCTTTACCGTTGTACATTTTGTAACTTACAATCCGACGGTCACGATATGTAGTGATCCGACGGTTCATTCTCTCCTCGGTATTACCGACACTTGATCCGTGGCTTGACACCCGATTGGTCATGAATTCTATTTAAAGCGCATGGAGGGTCATTTGTAGGTTAACCGTGCATGAGAGAAGCTTATGTAAATTTTCATTCTTTTATTAATAAATTGCCTGTAGTAGCCACGTTGGCGCAGGCCGTGGACTGTTTCCCTCTCTGAGGGTTTTAACCACGTCAAAATACTGGTGTATTGATCTGTGATCTGTTTGTGAGCGGTGTCCTTTTGGTGTTCTGTCTGAGGAACTTATCCTGTATATTCCTACACCTTATCCAAGAAAGATGAAGAACCAACACTACTTGCAGTTTCGGTTGTTGTTCCTGAATCGCTTAACAAAGTTCAGTGAGTATGCCAAGGATCCAGAAATAATGGAAATAATCAATAACCTTCCCAACAACTCAAAATTTCAGTGGAACAATGATATCCTATGGTATAAGGGAAGAATCTATCTAAATACAAATTCCAAGTTTAATTTTAAGATACTCAAGGAGTCACATGACTCACCGTAAGCTAGACGTGTAGGACTCTTAAATACGTACTACAATGCACATCAATCCTTCTTTTGGAAGGGAATGAGTTGCGATATTCAGAAATATGTAGCAGAATGTGGCACATGTCAAAGGAATAAAAGTGAAAATATTACGACACCAGGAGTACTTCACCCTTTAAATATTCCGAATCAGAAATGGGAAGAAATTTCGATGGATTTTATCGAAGGATTACCAGTATCTGAAAGCAAGGACAAGATTTTCGTAGTAGTCGATAGACTCACCAAACATGCTCACTTTATGTGACTAAAGAAATCATACTCAGTAAGAGAAATCATTGAAATATTTTGCAAAAATATATGTAAGTTACACGGCTTTCAGAAAGTCATTGTGAGTGAAAGAGATGCCAAATTCAAGGGTAATTTCTGGAAGGCGTTGTTCAACCGCCTAGGAACCTACCTAAATATGAGTTCTGCTTATCAACCTCAAACAGATGGCCAAACAAAGGTTGTCAATAAAAGTTTGGAGGCCTACCTACGTTGCTACGTTATAGAAAAACAATATAAGTGGGCTCAATGGTTAAATCCCGCTGAGTGGTGGTATAATTCTACTTATCATACGTCAGCAAAAATGACACCATTTCAAGCTTTATATGGGTATGAACCCCCAAAATGGAAGGATCTAGCTGTTGTCCAGACAAATCTACCTGTTGTTAAAGATCACCTAGAATAAATCCAAAAAATCGTCCAAATATTAAAAGAAAACTGGAATAATGCAAGGAATTGTATGAAGCAACAAACAGACCGAAACAAAACTGAAAGAGAGTTTGAAGTCGAAGAATGGGTGTTTTTCAGACTCCAACCATAAAAATAATTATCCTTATAACAGAAAGGAGAAAACAAATTGGCACCAAAGTTCTATGGAATTTATCAAATCAACAAAAATATTAGCCAAGTTGCATATGGTTTAAGCCTTCTAAATACAAGTCGTGTTCACAATGTCTTCCATGTATCCTGTCTTAAAAGGGAACTAGGCAACAATCAATCAGCACAAACAATTCTTCCATCTCTGGATAATGAGGGAAGCATCATTCTATAACGAGAAGGTATTTTATCCACTAGAGAAAGAAAGCTTCGACATCGTACAACCAAAATCAAGTCAAAGGACTTACCCGAAGAAGACGCTTCCTGGGAGAATGAATCATTTTGTCAACAACAACCATTATTACGTATGCTTTAAGGACAAATAATTCTTTTGAGAGGAAGCAATGTTATGTAAAAATTATTTATTATTTAAATTTCAAGTTTATTATTTAATTTTAGGTTAATTAGACGAAAGGGAATGATCATAAGATAATGCCCTTTCCCCAAAGGGTTCCCATGGCAGTATATAAGCTAGGAACCCCCACTATAAACAATCATCATCGATCAATTAATTATCTATATATATATATATATATATATATATATATATATATATATATATATATATATATATATATATATATATATATAATTATATATATCTAGGTATCAAAGAAGTTTTCACTTCATAACCCTCTTGCTTCCGTACCCGGCGTTTAGATCTCTGGTCACACTACTGCCTACCCTTATTTCTTCTCCCTCGACGGTTATCCTTAGGCAGCTGGCGATCCGCGTTCCCTGACAGCTATGGACCTTGATCTTGTTAACTACTCAAAGGAACCACTAGTGGAAGGCTCTATCTGGATGACCTCGCATGCTATCGAAGAAGGCTTGACCCCATTCAACTGTGTGCTGACAAAAACCATTGTTAGTTTACCTGCATTCTGGGCCCTTTGGACCACTCGGTGATACTATCAGATGACCCCCAGAGTTCGTTGTCCCTTTCCACTCCATCATCATCTTTCTCACTAGGGTTTTCCTTGAGTTACCTTTGTTGACACCTAATCTTCATGACTGGGTGAATTTTATGTAAATAATTAAATTAGGAATGTGAACAGTCATCGGGAGATGAACTGAACAGTCACTCCCTATTGTATATAATAATGACCTACCTATGGAATAATACGAATCAGTTTTATTGCCTTTGGAGAGTTACTGCCTGGCGTCACATGGTATCAGAGCCAGCTATTTTTAGCCTTTGTGTCCCTTGTAACTCTATGTTTTCTCTTCATATAGCTGAGCAGGTTCTTCATAAAATTAGCTACCCCTCTACCTGAATGATTCATAAACAAAAAAAAGGAGCGTTATTGCATCTGTGCCTCCATTGCATGAATTGCATTCACCTGATTACTCTGTCCTGTCTGACTGTTCAGTTCACTGACTGATTCATAAATGTCTCTGACATGGTAACTACGCCTGACATGGTATCATTGCATACTATGATTGTGCGGATCCCCAACATCTCCCGCTCGCTGTAGGTTCCTTCGAGCAAAACCAAGGACTCTCATCTCACTTTCATGCGGAAGTATGTCCACAGACTATTGTTGATGGTCTCATGTTGTCTCTGTATGCGGAATGCATGCACTGTGATGTTATATCAAATACCTTCGTATAACTTGTGATTGCCATTTTTATAAGCCGTGGATCCTTCCTCGGCTTGGTGCTCCATCTCTTGAGCACTACATATCTTCATCCTTGGTGGACCTTCGGTGATTACTAGTTGCCCAATTTATTTTGTAAAAAAGAACTCCAGTGCATAAGAACCCTTTCTGAGCTGGTTTGAACTGCCGAATTCTGGTGAGCTGGTGCCTCCACGCAGGATCGAACTACGGAGTTGTGGACACTTCTCTGGCGAAACAGAAGCTTGGTGCTAGCTGTGGGGTAGCGGAAGTGCTCTCTGGCGAACCGAGACCCATTCTATTCCAAAGTTTTGCAGCTGTTGTGGCGCAGCGCAAGCACTCTCTGGCGAATCGAGACCTGTTCTATTCCAAAGTTTGGTATCACATTTTGAATTGATTCTTCTCCTTTTGCCTTGCTCGAGGTCTGAATAATACATTAATATTAAAATTGTTTGAATACTCCACGATTAAATTGAAAATTGTGGCTGTGTGTTGAACGTTTTGGAGTTTTTAACGTTGTTTAACGCTGTTGTTGATATGACCTGCGGGTTTTGGCTCCGTGAACACTAATTTTGATACACGGTGAACGCTACCCGAAGTGGAATTCTATTCACATTTTATGAACATCATTTGATACGCTTAAAGCATTCTGTTTGGTGAAGATCTTTAGTGCAACATAACTCTATTCATGCCTTCCAATGATCAATAGTATATCAATTGCATTTGGATGACTTTAGTTGCTGGAAATATATACCACGCTGTTGGGCTACCAGAGTGTTGTTTTTTAATAAATCTGCTTTTAAAGTGACTAACATAGTTAACGCTCTTGCGTTGGACTATGTTTAAATTTGAGGCCAGAATACATTTTGATATCAGAATCATTTTTCTATCAGCAGAAGTATTTTTTTGTTATAGTATGCATTCAAGAGGAAGAGGAAGATATTTCAAAGGCAGGGGGGGCAGACACCCTCAAGAAAAAAAGGTAGATTTGCACTGCATACGCTGCAAAAGAAATGGATCACATGATGCCTCTACATGCAAGCTACCATGGGTCAAAATTGAGTAGAAAAGAAACCAACAGAAAGGTAAAACTGATGATACAGACAAAGGTAAGCACCTGAATCCGCTCACTATGTTGAAGCATAATGTAACATTGGATTAAATGAAGATTTGTTTAATGCTTCACTTGCCTCCTAGAAAAATGATTGATTGCTTGATTTAGGAGAAACCTGTCACAATACTCATAGAAAATATTTTTTTGAAGATTTTACTGACAATGTTGATGGAGCAGTATACTTTGCAGATCAATCAAAAATCAAGCCATCAGGGCTTGGCACAATCAGGCTTAAACTGCCTGGTCTTCCAGAGTTTCTTCTGGATCATCTTCTATATCTCCCACAGCTCAAGAGAAACTTGCTATCCTTGGTCCACATCCGCCAGCAAGGTCACTCCATTCATACGTTGATGGCAAGCTTGAGGTAAGAAAAGCATCTGACCACTCACTTGTCATGAGGGGAATAGAAGAAGAAAGGCTTTTCAAACTGCAAGGAACATCTGCTCATGCACAACATTTCTCATATATTTCTCATGATGAAGAAGGTACACTTCCATCAAGTTTATTATGGCATTCTAGATTTGGACATTTAAACTATGACAGTCTCTTCTTATTGAAGAAAAATGGTGTTGCTCGTTTGCCTACAATTGCTAGAAAACTTAAGCAATGTGATGCTTGCATTCTAGGAAAGCATAGCAAACAATCTTTTCATGATTCACATTCAAGAGCACATAGAAAATTTGAACTCATTCATTTAGATTTATGTAGTCCAATGCCTGTTTATTCTACAAATGGAAATAAGTATATCATGAGGTTTATTGATGACTACACAAGAATGTGCTGGGTTTATTTATTGAAGAACAAATCTGATGCTTTTCAAACATTCAAGAATTTTCATAAATGGATTGAAAATGATGCACAATCTCATATTGGGTCTATTCGCACGGATAATGGAAAATAATATACATCAAATGAATTTGAAAGCTATCTTCGCCAACATGGGATCAAACATCAAACAACAATGCCTTATAATCCCCAATAGAATGGTGTCGCTGAAAGAATGAATAGAACAATCTTGAATATGGTACAATCCATGCTTTTCTTTAAAAATGTAAAGATAATGTTTTGGGTTGATGTTGTTCTATGTGCTGCATATATAAAGAATAGATGTCCATCTAATGCTATAAGAAACAATACTCCTTATGAATTGTGGTATGGACATGTTCCTTCGGTAAAACATCTCAGGGTCTTTGGTTCCACCTGTTATGCTTTGATACCAAAGGTACATAGAAACAAACTTGGTGCTATAAGTCGTAAGTGTATCTTCCTGGGGTATTCAAACACCTTCAAAGCATACCGCCTCTATGATGAAGTAAATAAAAAGTTTGTTGTATCTAGAGATGTAATTTTTCTTGAATCATCCAAAACTGACAATGTTGTTGAACGACAACTTGATCGCTTGGATAAATTCACAAAAACAAAATCATTTCAAGAATTTGATAATAAAATTCCACATCTTGAAGGGGGGATTCCTATTCTAGATCAACATGTGGAATCTTCTTCTGAAGAACACTCTCCCCCGAATGAAACTCCAACAACGAATGATGTTTTATGTGATGTAATTGATAGAATTGGGAGACTCAATCTTGATTCGGTCCCAACTCAAGCAACAGAGCAGCCTGGACCATCTCAGAAAGGTCCCCCAAAGTGGTTGACAAAGACACTTGAAATTGGGAAAACAAGGACCAAAAATTCAAACCGACAAAATGGAGGTGATGTAGATGACTATAATTCACCTATTGATATGGATGTTTCTTATGATTGTGAATTGAACTTGTCTAAAGATTTTGAACCAACTTCCTTTAAAGAAGTTGCTTCTCATGATGAATGGAAAGCAGCGATGCAAAAGGAGTATGACATCGTCATAAAGAACAACACTTGGAAGCTGGTTGATCCTCCATTTCGAACCAAACCAATTGGCTGCAAGTGGGTCTATAAGAACAAGTACAAAGCTGATGGCTCACTTGACAAGCACAAATCTAGGCTTGTGGAAAAAGGTTTTGCATAGAAGGAAGGGGTCGATTATGAGGAAACTTTTGCCCCCACAGTAAAATGGGCCACCATCCAGACACTCTTTGCAGTAGCAGCTCAGAACGGTTGGAATGTCCATCAAATGGATGTAAACACTACCTTCTTGAATGGAGATCTAAAAGAGAATGTTTTTATGTCCTAGCTTGAAGGATTTGTTGTGAAAAGACATGAACATAAAGTATGCAAACTTGTGAAGTACTTGTATGGCCTCAAACAAGCACTGCGGGCCTAGTATGAAAAACTAACTGAGCATCTTCTGAAACTCAACTTCAATCATTTTGATCTTGATGATGCAAATTTATTTGTCAAGAAAGTTGGCAAAACAGTTGTATATATTGTGGTATATGTATATGATATTTTAATGACAGGGAACAATGAAAACTACATTGCATCCATAAAGAAGGAATTGGGGAAAAGTTTTGAAATGACTGATTTGGGCTATGTTCATTACTATCTTGGCATTGAAGTAACCCAACATCCAAAGTCCATATTTCTTTCTCAAAAGAAATACATTGGAGATTTGTTATACCGATTTGGCATGACAGAGTGCAATCCTCTTACTACTCCAATGGAACAAAACTTAAAGCTCACATTTATTGAAGGAAAGGAATTTGAGGATGCAACAAAGTATAGCCAACTTGTAGGAAGTCTCATCTACCTCACTACTACCAAACCAGACATTTTATCTTCTGTTGGAATCCTCTCCAGGTTTATGCAAAAGCCTTGTGAGGGACATTAGTCTACTGTAAAAAGAGTTCTAAGGTACTTGAAGGGAACTCAAGACGTTGGAATCAAGTATACACAGGTGGATGACTTCAGCTTGATTGGATACTCTGATTCAGACTTCAATGGAGACAAAGAAACTAGCGTATCTACTTGAGGATATGCTATGAGTCTTGGATCAGGAGATGTCTCCTGGAGATCACACAAACAATTAGTTCCAGCAGATTCCACAATAGAAACAGAATATGTGGCAACAGCTGAAGCAACGAAAGAAATTGTGTGACTCGGGAAAATTCTTGAAGATTTGTAGGTAAAAAAAGTACAATCAACCCCACTCATGATTGACAATACCTCTGCAATAAATTTGGCCAAGAACCCAAAGTTCCTTGATCGAACAAAGAACATCAATACTAAATATCATCTGATTCGACATCATGTTGAGGCCAAAACAATTCATCTCCGTCATTGTTCCACAAATGAGCAAATTGCATACATCTTCAACAAAGCACTTGGAAAGGAAAAGCTTGAACGATTCAGAATGATGCTTGGACTCACCAACATCCCTTCAAATTAGGGGGGAATGTTGACACCTAATCTTCATGATTGGGTGAATTTTATGTAAATAATTAAATTAGGAATGTGAATAGTCATTGGGAGATGAACTGAATAGTCACTCCCTATTGTATATAACAATGACCTACTTACGGAATAATACGAATCAGTTTTACTGCCTTTGGAGAGTTACTGTCTAGCCTGACAACCTTAACCCTAACCTTGTGGATACATGCATTGGTCTAACCTCCCTTCTCTCATTCTCCGGTTTCAAATTTTCTATACCTAGATCATCTACCATTGTTGCCTCCAAACCCCTAATCATGCCGCATTTGTCTGCCGCTCCATCTGATATCTTTTCAAACATCCCTCCCTTATCGGATGCCCTACCTTCTACCCCCCACTCCTCCTGAAGACACACCTATCTATGGGGAAAGCTGTGACGACCAAGAGGATACAGTTGGTGAAGCGAGGCCTCGCAAGAAATATAGATGCTTCAAATCTAAAGCTGAAGACATCATTCTTAGGCTCGAGGAGGACATTTAGTTAGGGGAAACAATGGATTTCATGGATAGAGTTTTGGTTGGAAGAATTTGAGGTTGGAACTACTCTGCAGCTCATTTAACGTTATGGGCCTCTGAGGTTACGGGACATCATTTGGCTAATATACCTATGATGCAGACCTTCGTGAGAGGTTGGTTTGCATTAAGGTTTTGTAGGCCTGACCACACGAATTGGGTTTTATCTTCATATTGGCATTTTGAGCATGTGCTTGTCCTTCTAAAGAGATGGACACCACTCTTTGACCCGGAAGCAGAGCAGATAGGGGTCATCCCAATCATAGGCCCATCTATCTAGAAATGTAGGATGCCATTGATAAGCCAAAGGCTCCCTTCAAATTTAACTCCACATGGCGAAGGGACACTGACTACATAAGGATGGTGGCTAACTTTTGGAAGGCCCACCCTCCAATTATTGATGGGAACTTTGTAGAAGACTTTGTACATAACCTGAAGGAGTCGAAAACCCTATCCAAAGCCTGGGATCAGAGGAAAAGAAAACTAGAAGACCAATTTCTTAGAATATCATAAGAGGAAATCTTCACCTTCGAGGAAGATACCGTAGGGATAATTACCTCCTTGGAACAAAAAGATAAAATTGCCTCACTTATGCACAAGAGGGCACAAATCCTAAAGGATAGAGAAGAGAGTTGGATACCATGGAGCTAGGCAATCTAGATTAAGGAAGGGGATGACAATACCAAATTCTTCCATAAATATGCTAATGGGAGGAAGGAAATAAATACAATATGTGAGCTTAAAAATGAGCATGGACAAGCCATACAATGCTTTTGAGAGCTGGTAGCTCAGGCTAGCTCACATTTTAAAGACATTTACAAGGCACCCCCTATCACCACTCTGGCTGAAGTGATGCGCACTTCCCATCTATTCCCCAGATTTGTTGACCAGGAGGCAGACCTAAATCTTGCAAAAGAAGTCACTCTAGATGAGCTCGAAGGAACCTTAAAATGGCTCAAGAAGGATAAGAGCCCATTGCTAGATGGTTCGACAGTGGAATTTTACATTTCCTTCTTTGATATCATAGGGGAAAATCTATTAAGGATTATTGAAGAATGTCGAAGGCGCGGGAGGATGTCGAAGGCCTTAAGTCCACTTTCATATCTCTCATCCCCAAAATAGATAAACCATCCACTTTAGATGATTTCAGGCCTATATCATTATGTAACTATATCTACAAAATCATCACAAAGATTATTGCTAACCGCCTAAGGCCAATCTCGTCCTTGCACATCTCCCTAGAACAATTTGCCTTCTTTCAGAATAGATAGATTCATGAGGCGGTGGGCACTGCACAGGAACTCCTCCACATTGTTCAGCTCAAAAAATAAAAGGTATGAGATTGAAGGTAGATCTATCAAAAGCATTCAACAGAGTCAACTGGCTCTACATCTGAATTTTTTTAACTCATTTGGGTTTCTCCTACACCTTCATCAAGTGGATCATGTGGTGTATAACCAATGTCCCTTATAGTGTAATAATCAATGGCTCAGCATCACCGTTTTTTCATGTGGAACAAGGGCTCAGGTAAGGATGCCCTCTATCACCATTCTATTTCTACTCATAATGGAGGGTCTTAATAGAATTATTGGAGAAGACCATAGGCAAGGGCAGATTATGGGAATTAAGATCACTCACTCTTGCATTCTCACTCACATGCTATTTTTTGATGATGTACTTATCTTCCTCAATAGAGGCATCAGTGATGTAACATCTCTGTACAACGCATTCAAAATATTCCAAAAAGCTACAGGAATGGTGTTGAACGAAGCAAAATCCACTATCACAACTACAGGGTGCTCACAACACAAAATACAGTATACGCCCAGGAAATTTTCCATTATTCTCCTACCTTTGGAAGAAGGGTCGAGGTACCTAGGCTATCGACTGAAGCCACATGGATATAAAATAGCCAATTGGACATGGCCAATCACTAAGGTAGAAAAACGCTTTAATATCTGGTACCACAAATATTTGTGAAGAGCAAGTAGGTTGGTTCTGATCAAGGTTGTTTTGGAAGAAACTCCCATATACTGGATGACGTTAGCTTGGATCCCTAGAGGAATATTGCCTAGACTACAAAAAATATGTTGGCGTTTTCTATGGAAGGGGAAACAACCTGGGAGAATTTTTGCATGGGCTAGATGGGAAACTATTCCCCTACCCAAATGGTGGGGAGGCTGGGCATTCAAGAAACTAGATATCTTCTCCAAAGCATTGGCAGCAAAGTTAGGATGGCAATTGCTCAACAACCGTAGGCTATGGGCGAAGCTAGCGGTATCTAAATATATTACCCCTATTACCCCTTCTAATCCTCTTGACTGGATTAGATAAGCACAAAGGAATACATCAAAGATATCCACCATTTGGAAGGCTGTAATAAATGTTATGAGCCTTATAGGAAATGGACTGACATGGAGAACCTGATTTGGATCTTTGGTGTGCATAGGGGAAGAGCCTTGGGTTGGCTGTGATAATGCTCATAGCTACATGTGGAGTTGAAAGCACAACTTTTTTATCAAGGCATCACACATATTTTCCATATTACCGACAATGCTCGTTCCTTTTCGACACAACATGCCTGTAAATCAGGGACTTTCCTAAATATCCCTCTACACTGGCAATAAGACTGGCGTGACTACCTTGATTAACAGAGGCCCACATCAGGATCACAGAAGGGAATGATGACCTAATTTGGGCATATGCCAAACATGTCTCATATGCACCCAAGATAGGATATCTGGTATTGATGGAACCCTATAAGTCCCAGGACACTAAGCCTTCGTGGAACCTTATGTGGAAGCTAAAAGCGACCCCTAGAACGAGGTTGCTAATGCAGTTTATTCTGCACAACAAAATCCCGATGGCTGCAAATTTAATGAAGCGATCCATTTTAGGACCATTTTGGTGCCACCTTTGTAGAAATTGTAGTGAAGACAATGACCACCTCTTTCTGGACTGCCCTACCACCTAAGAGCTATGGAATAGCCTACACACATTGCTTCCCATAACATGTCGGTGGCTTGGTGACAACATAAAAGATGCATGGAACAATTGGTGGAAGGCCACCACTGGAAAGGAGAGAAACTTACCACTACTCACTTGCTAGGCTATTTGGATAGCCATGAATAGTACTATTTTTCAGCAGAATACTCCACACTCGCCATCTATACTATCTAGAACTATAGATGACTATCACTTTATTCCACAAGAGACCACTCAACAACATCACAGGAAATCATGATGGAATCCATAAACACCTACATGCCATGGAATTACTTCGATGGATCTGCACAGGAGATAGGTTGTGGGGGTAGAGCCATATTACATATATCATAAACCCATTCTTTTAAAATACAAATCTATATGGGTAGAGAAACCAATAACTTCGATGAAATCATAATAGCCAAATACCTCATTCATTTTTCCCTGATCAAACAGTGCATGAACCTTCAACTCTTTGGTGATTCAAAAGTATTATGCAACTCGATAAATAAAAAATCTAATTGCAATGCATAGTCATTGAGGCATATCTTGGATGATATTCACAGGCTCATTTTGACATTTGACTCCTTTGTTTGCCATTGCATTTCCAGGGAACGAAACTCAGCTTTCGATCACCTATCCATGGAGGCAACGCACAGGGATGATGGCACTTGGTTGATTCATGAGGAGAAGGATGGCATTACCTATCAACACTATCATAGACCGTTTATAGATCCAGAAGCATAACTGAAGGCTCAATTTGAGTGAGGAGTTTCATTTTGTTTAAATGTAAATATTTATGTTTTTTTACATGCAATTACAAAACTAAGGTGAACTACAATCTCTCTGTGTAGAGACCATAATGTCTTTTGTTTTTTGATCTGTTTTCTCCCTAAGTGTAGCATTATACCACTGCTTAATCTTATTTTGGACAGGCAATGCCTTATATTCTGCATATGCTCAGCATCTACAATATGTAATTTTCTCTTATTAATGAAAAATACGACTTTTGTCACAGGATTTTCTTTTTTAACATATATTACTATTTTATTTTTTTCTTCGGCTAAACATTTTGGCTTAGTCAAATTATATAAACTAAAATTTAAATTTAAAATTTAAAAATAAAATTTAAATAAAATTGAGGTAAACTAAGAATAAAGGGGTAACTCAATTAGTTGAGTTCCTATAGCTAAAGTACCTCTCTTCGCTTAGATTCTCTGAACGTTAGGTCCTCATAAAGTGATC
>APFE030678566.1:0-32563 GCA_000404065.3 Pinus taeda
AAAAAATGTTTTATTTATTTACCATACCTCTCATTTATTTATATTTTTATTAATTTACCATACCTCTTTTATCAATATGGTATTGGGCCCATAGGATTCACTTAAATAAAACCTATTCTTGAAAATTAGGGTAATGGAAGGTTGTAACTCCTAATTTCAAGGGCTAAATTTACCTTTTTTACCTTCTCCCTTAAAATAAGGTGGGCTATTTGAGGTGCTTTGTAAAAATGTACTATGATACAAAATATTCGCCCACTAAAAATTTAAAACCCCTTAATTTCACTGAGGGTGAACATTGGCCCATAAAATTTTCTTTGCCCACTAAAAATTTAAAACCCCTTAATTTCGCTGAGGGTGAACATTGGCCCCTAAAATTTTCCATGGAGAGGAGGAGATCCCTCAAGAATTGTGTGTGTCAAATGACATCAAATCTTCTTCAATTTATACTAAAACGTATATGATGAATAGACATGACATTTGGGCTTCTTGAGCCTACCTAAACGTATATGATGAATAGACATGACGTTTGGGCTTCTTGAGCCTACCTCAGTTGCTGGTCAGCTAGATAATAAATCCATAATCAAAATAAATTCATATCTCCATAAATACTTATCGGAATCAGATGATCTTTGGATCAATCCTACACCTCTCAACGAGAGGGATCCAATAAAAATATCAGTTGCCATAAATAAGATGAACCACATGGATTTTGGCCCTAGTTTCCAATTTAACACTCCCTCTTAACTAGGGAGAACTCCATCCGTTGATCCATATGTCCGACTGTACTGCCTTTGCCATCAGTGCCCTGCATTGCTCTACCCAGCACTTCTTGCTTTTCTCTGCTAGCTTTGTTATGCTCTGCTTTGCTCAACTTAGCTCTACTGAACCATAAAGAAGAAGAATTGATCGGGAATGTCTCATACCATTCTCCACTGACCTGAAGTCAGTCTCAGAGTGAGTACCATTGGTCCCAGACTAGTAATAACCAACCTAAAGTCAGTATCATAGAATGTACCACTCCTACCACTGGTCCTAGACTAGTATCATTGATCCTAGATCAATGGAGGTCATCCTAACGTAGGGAGTACGGTAGATACAACGATGCGTCCATCGGTACTACTATGGTCCCTAAATTCATTTCCCTGCTCATTGATTAGATGAGAGGTGCTTCCCACGAGTCCCAGACTGCATGGGTAGGATGCCTTGATAGGAGAACTAATCAATCTTGTCTTCACAGGAGAACACATCAATCCTGCTACAATTTCCATGGAGAACACATCAATATAGGCCTCACAGGAGAACGCATCAATCCTGCTACAATTGCCTTGGACAACACATCAATCCAGGCCTTACAGGAGAACACATCAATCCTGCTACACATCAATCTAGGCCTCATAGGAGAACACATCAATCCTGCTAGAATCACCATGGAGAACACATCAATCCAGGCCTCATAGGAGAACACATCAATCCTGCTACAATTGCCATGGAGAACACATCAATCCAGGCCTCACAGGAGAACACATCATTCCTGCTATTCCACAAGAGAGCGAATCAGCTCATTCCAGTGCACACCACCAGGGGAGGGTGAGTCACCTTGTGGTCGTATGTTGCTTCAGTAAGAACTGCAAGCCCTCACAGATTTTAGAGCTCAATGTATGCAACATGCAGGACGCTTGTACAAGGGTTTCTTGATGACTCCAAGTCATTTGGGAAAATCATAGATTTGATCTTTCCTTGGGGCTTTGACAAAGAGTTACGACCTGTACATCATCTTAATGCGATGGAGCCTCCTTTCTCATCGACTTACCATATCCTAGATAGGGTAGTATCTGATGTCTTTCAATTGGAGCAATCGATGAATACGAGATTCCTCAATAATCAAATCCCACCTTTGGTTGTTACAGAGAATCACAGTGGTATGCAATCAAACAAATCACTGAAGAGCTTTCTTAATCAAGCAGCGTCATATGAGATCATACTCGTAGATATGTATCCGGTCTCGGTGGTGCTTATGGAAACTGACTTCTACTTCCTACTCCATTATATTGAAGCAGAATCCAAAGAGAAACAACACTAAGAAGTGCTCCAGTGATCCTCCACACTACCTGCCTAATCATCATTCAAATAATCATGCAGTTTCATATTTCCGGCAGTGTATCTCAATCCATGAGAAATTGTGTCCTGAAGACATCTCAGAAGATTCTTGGCATAAATCCAGTGAGGCTCAACCAAATATGAGCTCCCCGTGCTAACTGCAAGACTTATGTCTGGACAGAAGTTCACCAAAAACTTTCCCAAGTCTGGTTCGACATCACTACCGTATAACTTCATCGAGGTAGTCACAAGCTTGCAGTTTATCTTTTCACATCTGGAATCCAACTCCCTCTTACTTCTGTAAGTGAGTGGGTTTGCATAGGTCATCCTCATAAGGTGCTGGTATGATAGGTCTATCATCCGCAACCTTCGGATGGTTTGGATTGATTTCAGTCCTAGTGAATCTCAACTTCATCAGACAGCTGTTGATCCTCTCATACTATGCCTGGGGTGTTTTTCTTCAAGCCATAGAGGGCTTTCTACCACCTGCATACATGATATTCCCGATCATGAATTAAACTCCTCGGATTGTTCCAAACCTGTGGACCTATGGAATGAGGGGGATGGTCCCCTTCTGATATTTTCCTTTGGTACATCTTAGACATGTACCTTCATGCTCCTTTTGAATTTAGGCTTCCCTGTCACTATTTGACTCACAGACCTCTGATGCCATGTGTCAATGGACTTCCTGTAACTGAATACAACCCTGAACTCAAAAGCATCTTCGAAAATTATATTTTCAAACATGTACCTTTCCATTGACGAATTCCACCTTCAACTTCCATTCCTAGGGTTCCTTGCTTCCTTTGAGAGCCGGCCCTGTCCTTGATGACCCACAACTCTGTCATTCAGACAGTCCTTCACATAAGGGCCGAACTCATAACCAATACATCTACCTTTCCTTCCACCCTTAGATCTGAACTTCCCAATGAAGTGATCTTTAGGTATGGCATCAGAAATTGTGTTGCGCCATTCTAATAATATGCTCTGCTTCGACTTCACCCTAAGTGAATTGTGAAGAACCCATTGATCCTTTTGTTTGGTCCCAACTGTCATTGGTGATTTCTCTTTCACTCTTTCTTGGGCATTGTCTTCACCTCAACTTCGATACCATGTTAATTTTAGGTATGTTCTATGCTAGAGCAATTTATTTATTTTCTTTTCCATATTAGCAATCACATAAGCATAAAGTAAACTGCAAATAGAACATAAATATAAATTGCAGAAGACAAGCCAAGACAAGAGGACACAAGATGTGGCACTAGCCAAGGACAAACCCCACAATGTGTGGGGAAACCCTTGATCAATTCTTCCTTTATGTTCTTCAAAGTTCAACAGAGAAAGAGAGAGAGAGAGATAGTACATTTACAACAAAAGTTAACACTTTGAGATCTGAGCATAGATCATCTCCTATAACGATGAGATCAGTTGAAGATATTTTGCTTCAACTAATTCTCCAAGATAACTCCTTCACTTATCATCATGTTGCATCTGGTCCTCTAGCTGCACCACTGCATACTGCACCATGCTACACTAATCATTATTATCATCATGTTTCCCATGTCCATGATCTTATCCATCATAATGCTGCTCAAACTGATGTGCATCATCATCATGCTGTTGCCCTTGCTAATGTGCATCATCATTATGCTATTGCCTCTGCTCCATGTATCATTGTACTGCCCATGCACATGATCTCATAGTGCTACCCATCATGCTGTTGCCTTTGCCTTCTCATTGCTTCATCATGCTGCAACAATTTTCTTCTACTGATATCATCTTTAGTTGCTTGCTATGGCTTGTAGCCTAACAAAGCAGCTAGGGTATAGATCTTATTCGACATACTTCTTAACCTATCCTTCTTTTTGCGTTAATAGTTTTCCATGTGTTAACTGTTTTCCATTACAATGTTTACAAGTCTCTATTACAGTGTATAGAGTTTCTCCATGAACCAATGTATCATGTTGTTACCATGACAGCGTATGAACATGTATAATGTAAGTGTCTCCTGGATCTGCGTATATATATTCATCACTATATCATCATGTACAACGTAAGTGACTTTGGATCAACACATATAAATCTTCATCATGTACAACGTAGATGGCATCACATTGACTGTGTGTAGAAGTCTCCTTTTGCAGCGTATTAACTTAGGTTTATGTACAGCGTATATGGCATCACGTTGTATGTGTCTCCATTGCTGTGTGTTAGAACTCATTGTTGCGTATATGCATTCCAGACATCATTGCGTTCCATGACTGTCTATATGACTTGTATATATCTGCGTTCAATATGATTGTGTCCCATGAATATGACTCTCATGCCCAACGTATATATTTCCAAGACTATGTTATTACTATGTTAGGTTAATGCCAAGACTACATTCACCATTTACTACGTATGAGTCATGAGTCTTCATGTCCGCGTAAAACATTTCTTCATTGCTGTGTGTATTTCCATACATGACTACTTTTCCTGTATAGACAACGAGTTCCATATATGAATGTGGCTCTTCATAACAACATTTCTTTTGACTATATAAATGTCACGTATAACCTGCATATGAATCATAACCATAAAGAATGCGGCTCTTCATTATCTGCGTGTAAGAATCTCCAGGACCCGTGTATCAATGATCAGCGTACAATGTTCTTTGGTCAGCGTATTGAGTTTCCATTGCGGCTACCTGCGGTTATCCTTCACGTAACATCTCCATTGCTTGTGGGTTCATGACTACATTATCATTTAGGGCATCATCATGCGTTGGTAGGGCATCATCTTTGGACCAGCGTGTGTTTCTCTTAGTGTCTCACTCCTCCAAAAAACCCAAGACGTGGAGAGGAGGAGATCCCTCAAGAATTATGTGTGTCAAATGACATTAAATATTCTTCGATTTATACTAAAACATATATGATGAATAGACATGACGTTTGGGCTTCTTGAGCCTACCTCAGTTGCTGGTCGGCTAGATAATAAATCCATAATAAAAATACATTCATATCTTCATAAATACTTATCAGAATCGAATGATATTTGGATCAATCCTACACCTCTCAATGAGAGGGATCTAATAAAAATATCAGTTGCCATAAATAAGCTGACCCACATGGAGGTTGGCCCTAGTTTCCAATTTAACAACAAAAAACTATGTTTAAGGTGCATTGAAAAATTGGAATGTTATTGTGAGAAAATTGATTAAAAATTGCTTTAATCCATTAAAATGAAGTACACGTCCTATTGAACATTCAAATGTACTCATGTTTCTCTTTGATATGATGAAGTGTCTTAAAAAATGGAAATAAAACCTGCATAAGCCAAGTATCCTTCTCTTGGCATGTATAGGCCTTTATTAAGATGTGGTTTGACCAATATCCAACAAATTGGGAAGGATGCTTTGATGTATCTATTATAAATAAATTTGATTCTTCATATTTATCTGCATATTGGGATCACACATCAATCGATCTTTTCTCATAGAATTGTGTTGTTCTCCTTTCTTTCACTTTTGTTTCCAAATGGAAAGAAGGCCCGTTCCATATGAATTTAAAGTCCCCTTTAACAATATTTGATTTTCCAAGTACTTGTTGGATGTGCTTGTCAGTGACATATAATGTCCATATTGTAACATCATAATTTAAGCAATATTTTAATAATTATGATTGTGAAGGTATAAATAAATAAGAGCTATCACCAAATTGTCAACTGGTTTTATTTGAATATGACAACTTTTTTCATCTCCAATGTATGATTGACAGAATATTCCTTCCACTTCAAAGATCAACAACATCTTTTGAATTACATTAATTCATATCTGCATCTGCATTGAAACCATATAAATGACATCAACATATATTCACTTCAACACTCAAGAACAACAAAACATAACACTTCAAAATATTTAAAAAATGTTGTTAATATATATTATAATTTTTTCCATTTGTAGCTAGAAAATTTTGCAAGTTAAATGGAAAAAAACATTATTATAGTGGCCCCATTCAAATGAGCAAATTAATGATGTGTCTAGTTTATACATACAACCTAATACATTTATTTATTTTGTATGGAACAAGTAAGTATTACATGAATAGATTGACCCACCATTTAAATGATTGATTTTAAGAGAGAATTATTTGTGTAATCGCAATTGACAAATATAATTACAATGGTCCAATTAAAATAAACAAACTAATCATATGTTAATTTCCACATAAAACCTAATACTCTTTTTAAACTTCAAACATACTAATTAATTATATATTATTTTCTAGAATATATCCTTAGTTACTTTTGGTGCTTATTTAGTGCAATATCTACTTCTATTGTTGGTGCTACCTAATAATATAGCTTTTTTTTTTCCTAATTTTTTGTCAAAAAAAAAAGAAGTTATAAGAACACATTGAACCATCCCTAAAATCAATGATTTTTAAGAGGCCTAAAGACAAAGTAAACCACAACTAAAAAATTAGTTGCAATAGTCCAGATCAAGCAAACAAACCAATTATCTAATAATTTCTATATACAACCTAGTCCACCTTTTAAATTTCTATAAGCTAAGAATTTTTGATATGAACACATTTAACAACCATTCAATCAATAATTTTCATTAACACAATATCTTATTAGCAATTAAAAAAATTTAAAATATTTTATTTTTACTAGTGTATTGGTATCATGAAATACAAGTCAACTCAAATTTGTAAAGGCTACAAAGTACAATAATAAGTCATGGCGTTGTTGGAATTTGATTCACACCATAGTCCTTAGAATCTAAAAACATTTGTATAGAAATATATGGCAATTTCAAATGAATTAGAAAAATCACAAGTTTAAAGATACTGCGAAATCATCTTTTACAACATCTCATTTCACACATGCATAAGAAAAAGGAATTTCAAACCATATGCAAGTTCACCATAAGAAAATGATAGCTCAAGCTTCATTAATCAACATTCAGTTATTCACATACTGCCTAACCATTTGCAACAAAGTATAAAATAATTTTGAAAATTCCATATGATTTGAGGTAGGTTTTGGTGGTGTGTTTCCTTAACTTTATACTCCCTTAGATGCTTCTTTTGAATTTTTTTTTGGCTTCATAGACCATGATTTCTGAAAATAAAATTAAGAAACTATTACCGAATTTTCTAATTATTGAAGAAAATATCAATTATAGATACTATTATTGCTTTCATCATTATATTTATAATAAAAATAAATAAGAATAATAAAAATGTTATAGGGAAAAATAAATCTAGCACACGCCAGATTTCCTTTTTGTACGAACAAAACCACATTGCATAGTGAAACAAATCTAGCTCATGCTAGATTTGTTTTACCTTGCAATGCTTGTGTTTGTGTTAGAAACAAATCTATCTTGTGCTCAATTTTTTTACCTTGCAATGTTTGTGTTTATGCTAGAAGAAAATCTAGTGGGTGTTAGATTTGTTTTACTTTGCAATGTTGGTGCTTGTGTGTGCTATATTTGTTTTACCTTGCAATGCTTATGTTTATACTAGAAGAAAATCCAGTGCATGTTAAAGTTATTTTATTTTACAATGTTTTTGTTTGTGCTATAAACAAATCTAGTGCACGCTAGATTTGTTTAATCTTGTAATGATTTTGTTTGTACTAGAAACAAATCTAATGTGAGCTATATTTGTTTTACCCAGTAATGCTTGCGTTTACATGTTTGTTTTACCCTACAATGCTTTTGCGTTTTGTCTTACACTAAATTAGCTTTACCTTACAATGCTTTTGTTGTGCTAGAAACAAATCTAGAGAGTATTAGATTTTTTTTACTCTGCAAATTTTGTGCTTGTGCTAGAAACAAATCTAGCATGCACTAGATTTGTTTCTATCCATGCAATGCTTTTATTTGCGTTAGAAACAAATAAAGTGTGCACTTGAAATGTTTTACCTTGCAATGTTTGTGTTTGTACTTTTGTTTTACCCTGTAACGTTCTTGTGTTTTTCTTTACAATAGATTTGTTTTACCCTACATTACTTGTGCTTATGCTAAAATGAAATCTAGTAGTAGCTAGATTTGTGTTATCACAATAAACTTTGTTTTTAAAGGTTTTTCAGAAAAGGCTGACATTTACAGTGTCAACACTTTTGATGAAATAAATAGGGAAATTTATGATAGCGTGGCTATCAACATTTTAGTGATCCAATATAGTCTGCTGAAGAAATTCACTAACAATGAGCTCATCAACAACTCCATTTTGAATATAGTCCAACCATCAACGCCAAAACCAAATTTTAAATTTAAAAGGTTGTGATTATGATGAACACATCAGTGTCAGTGGTATCATTGAAACATGTCTCGATCTGTCTTGAATGGGTAAAAAGTACTGGTTAATAATGTTTCTCAACCTCGTTATGAGTGAATGTTATTGTAATGAGTTTTCCATGTGATACAAACCTCACTCGTAATTATCACTTGAACTATGTAATCATTCACTTGCATAGCTGTAGTATTCCATTCCACATGTCAAGATATTTTACCATGTCCCGTCAGTAATTTTTGTTTTCAGTTTAGAGTTAATCACACTTGGCATTGTTGGACCCGTCTTACTCACAGGGATTCATGATCGAAGCCTGGGAAGGCCATGCACTGTAATGGGAAAAGGAGGTAAAGAAAATCGTTCTGATCCCAAAGCACCAGATTTGTTGGACATATATCCCGAGATCCAACAATAGTTTCAGTACACTGGATGGAGTGAGTTTTTCCACCGCTGCACCGACTACCATGATGCAGTGGCTTAGTCTTTTTCTCAAGGGTTTGATGGAAATAATGAGGAGGTTTGGGGTCTATCTTTTACAATTACAGAAGCAGTTAATTACTGAGGCCATAACCTTACCAGCAAATGGAGAAAGGATTTTTCACATTCATGCATTGGAAGGGATCGATTTCCTTTTCTTTTTGAAATAGGAGTTCAAGGGTCAAAACTAGAGGGCCGAATTTTAGAAGGAATGGTTATAGGATGAATGACACGCCCCTCTTCACCTCTATAAGAAATACTTCACTTGTAAAGGGAGATTTAATTAGGTAAAACTCTATCACTTCTACTTCCTTGCACATATAACTGGTTAAATTAGAATTAATCCCTATTTTTATCTACTAAAAAGTCTTAGGCATATGGAAACTAGGTTCAGGGCTCGAACAAACCCATCCTCCCATTTCATATATCACAAAGCATTGATCAAATTTTTAATTGAAAACCATCTAGCCAGGGCAGAGAGGACTTAGAAACACTTTCTATTTTTGGGAGGTTTTCAACCTCAATCCCTTAAAAGATGAAGAGGAGGGTCAAAACCCACTAAAAAAGGGAAAAATACTGAAGTAAAAGCCCATGTTAAGCTAACTTCTAGCTAGAAAAACCCTAAGGTCCCATCTACATCCTCTGGCCCTAAAATCCCCTACATGTCAGGATTAGTAAGCTAGACCTTGCATCTCCTATAAAACTACCTGCTGAAATTGTTCCTCCCTTGGTTGTCAGTCCACATATTGAAGCCTCCCTTACAGACACATCTGAACCAAGGAAGAAGGTTGTAGGATCTAAGAAGAGAAAATACAAAGAAACTAAAAGGAAGGGTCTTATGGAGACAAGGAAGAGCATGAAACAAGGACTGGAGAAGGTGGATGTACTTCTCAGGGTAGCTAGTACCCTCATCTAGGAGGCTTGGGGAAGAAAACTTAAAATTTTGATTATCTATTTCACAAACCATGGGTTTTTTTTATCACTGACAATCAGCCCAATAGTTTTTTACATACATCAGAACAAGTAGGAAGCTGATATTCCCATCGTCAATGATTTTTGATTAAGCTGACAGTTCCATTGTCAACTATTTTGAAATGAAACTGTATCTCCACTAATAGAAGACGTTTCAGGGACAAGAGCCGACATTCAATCTGTCAGCGATTTTGAAGTGAGAAGGGAACATTGACATCTCCGTTTTTCGCAAAATTTTGACAGGTGAAAATGATGACATTCCCATCATCAACATTTTTGAAACAGATAGAAAAGAAATGCTTACAGTTAGTCTGTCAGTGAAAACTACAATTTGAAAAACCAAGGAAGATGACAATGGAAGTATCAGTGATTTTCACAAGGAGGTCCAAATCAAAGAAAACATCAACATAAACGTAGGTTTGGTGGAAAATCGATCCTGTTTTGAAGAGGGACCTATTTTTCCAGCTAGGATGTTGTGCTATCAGTTAGGGACCTATTTCTATTTCCAAGGAAGATAGTTTGAAAGATATTTCACTTAACCTATATATCAACATACTTTCTAGCATATATTTTTATGAAAAATATGGATTTATTTAGAGTTTTATTCACATGCATGAACTTGGAGATATTTAGGTATTTTTAAAACTATTGTAATTAATCTGAAGGCTATTATTTTGTAATCAATTGATGTAAGGCCTATAAAGACACTTTTAGAAGAATGAAGAAGGGTTGGATTTTACTGAAAACATTTGCATTCTGGTATATTTGACTAGTATTCAATATATTACAGTTTTTGATGAGCATTTTATAGGAAATTCATGTGTTGTAGTTCCCTGTCATTTTTCTCTTTGTTATAAAAACTTTCCTTCATGTATGAAAATTTCAGTGTATGAGATCTGTATTCATTTATGCTCTTTATGAAATTTCTCAGCCATTAGTATTTGTTACCTCAATTAGCTATAAATTTTGTCTCACTTCAATTATTTTCTTCCAAACTCTCAATTTGTCAAAGGATTTGCTGCTATCATGCCTTTTGTATCTTTCTCATTAGAAATGTAGCATCATTTGTTAAAACTAGACTCCATGCCTAATAGTGTGTTTTAGATACAACCCGACCAAATTTCATCCTATAGACTAAATCTGGGCACATAAATCAATTGTTAAACCTACTACTACAGTGACCTAGAGTAGTTGAATTTTAGGGAAAGATCCATCTCCAAGTTGAAGGACCAAATTTCAACATAAAATAGGTTTGAGGTTACCTTAGAGGTTTTACTGTAGCCAGGTTTCCTCTAAGAGATAACATTTTGGTGCCATTTCCGAGGAATGAGAAGCATATTTTTTCCCTAAATGATTTGATTGTTAAAGATTAGATCTTTGAGGAAAAACATAGATTTGTATATCAATTTGGATGCAACATGTTTGCTCTTGCGACTACACATTACAATCTGAAGGGTTCTTGTTGAAATTTTTTTGGCTCATACAGACATTTATACTTAGAGGAACCTTGATCCAAATCCACCTCATATTTCGTCAAGCCCAAAAAGTTATTTAGGAAAAACTTTCCTAAGGAAACATGTATGGTCAATTTAGAAAGATCTTTTTCTCTACTTGTAAAGCTTGAAGCTATTGAAGACTCAGCGTTATATATTAAATATTAAAGTAATTTACTTAGATCTAAGTCTGAAAGTAGTCTATTAGATATGGTTCTTGATCCAATAGATATTAAGACCTTCACTCCTAGGCCCAATATCTTGGAAGTAGAGCTATTACCACAAGATTTTGAGATTTGGTCTCATTTTTAGAAATTAGAACAAAGAATCTAGGAACTTCAGGAAGCTTCTGCTAAATCTCCAACTTTTCCTTATTTCATCCCATCTTTGTTTTCCTCAACTACTCATATGGCCTCTGGTAGTTTCCAAAAGCATATTCCATCAACTACTATTCCAACAATCTCAGTTCTTGTGACATTCGTTGTCCTAATTCTTGCTGTTAGTGTAATTTCACATCTCAGACATATGGCTGCCTGATATGCACCTTTGGATCTTGGAGGTTAGATCCATGACCTCCATTTAATTTATGGACAATGTCTGATTCAGTTTGATGGTACTGGGTATTATATATCTCAGCAACATCTACATAAGCTTAATGATTTTATAGATATAGAATAGGTTGACCATGAGGATGTCAAATTGAGACATTTTACACAAAGTATATAAGGTGAGGTAAAGAAATGGTTCAAATATTTACATGCAACAAGTATCAATAACTTCTAGCAGTTTGAACAATTATTTCTTGCCAAATGGGAAGTGAAGAAAAATCCCCTGTAGATTTTAGCCAAGTATGATGCCCTTAAAAGGAATCCAAGGGAATCAATCCAAGAATTCACAGTTAGGTTTAACAAGATCTATAATTTGATTCTAGTTGAGATCAAACCTCCTCCCGGTTTAGCTTTATTACACTATCATGATGGTTTTCACACTAAGTTGGCTTACCAACTCTATGAGAGGAATCTTGCTACTTTAGAGGAAATGTAAAGTAATGGGATTGGAGTGGAGGCCAACTTATTGGCAAAGAAAGAAAAAATGAATGCTGAAAGGAGAGTAGGTTTCAAATAAGATTCATCTTTATCTTTTGACTTAAATTTTGATGTGATGCTAAAAATAATGGAGAAGTTGGTGGATAAATTAACTCCTCCTCGAAATTAAAATCAACCTCAAGTTAGGAATTTGAATTTCAGAAGACCCTAGGCTGTTCAAAATCTTCCTAGAGAGTAGAAAGGCCCTAAAGAACATCAACCTATTGTTCGCTTTTGTTTTCTAGAATCTTTCATTGATGAGGATACAGTTGATGAAGAATATTGCCAAATTGGGTGTTTCGATGATAAAGGAACCCGAGTATTTTCCACTAAAGAAGAACATGACATTTATGATGGATGTTCAGGAGAAAAAGACAACATTAACCTTTGTGATTTAGTTGTTTATTAGCAGGGTTAGAATAATGCAGTGGCATATTTTCAAAGATAATAAAACCTCAGAAACTAGAATGTCCCTGTTGTTGGTTTTAGGAGGCTTGACCTAGGTTCAAAGTATGCTGCGCACAAAAAAAACCCTCAACTACTAGCCCTTTCAGTAATGACCTACATGCAAGTCGCAGTTTCACCTGAAGCGGTTATGGGAGGTTGTAGAACCAGGTTTCTGCAATCGAAGGGATATTTGAGAAGTGGCACCATGTATTTAATTATATTGTATATCAAGCTTATAACTTCGCATGCATAAGACTTTCGCACAGATGATTAATTTAACAGAAACATGTAAAATCTATAAATAACAGTATATCTTACCATTCTCCGCATAATTAAGTGAAAAACATACATAATCAGATACATAAAAGTAGACAATTAATATGTACAATGATATGACACTTCTCCAAAACTTCCTCTTTATTAAACAAATATTCAATTAAATTCACTTCTTTGACCTGCACACCTGGTTGCAGGCGGTTTGCGCACTCAGCTGCAGGCGGTCTGCGCACTCAACTGCAGGTAGTATGCACACTCAGTTGTAGATTTTTCAAGGTCTCCACACACTTAGCTGTGGAGCCTTCTCCAAAAATACATACCACAGACACGAATACAAAGATTCAACTCACTTATTATCCTATTCCAATTAGATTAAATTATTCTTTTCAAAGAATTACATATCCTTTTATACAATTCATCTATACAAAAACCATGGTCCACATACCATGAATCCATAAAACAAGGACTACTACCCAATACCCATTACAAAATAAGGGCTTAATCCCATCCCAAAATCCCTAAAAGTCTACGTGATGAATATATTTTCACCAACTCCACTCCTTCTTTTGTAGGGACTTTTACCCAAAACTTGGACCAAGTTGGGCCATGCCCAATAGGTCCCCAACAATCACCCATCACTGATCCTGAGTCACTCATCTTCAACATGCTTGATATTTGTTGTGATCTTGTTGTATACTACATTGTAATGCTGGAGCATTTCTACCATTAACTTTTCTTCCTGTTGCTCTTCCTTTAGCAAAGCTTCTGCAATAGGGCCAACGGTCTTCTGAAGTAGCTCTGCTTCCATTTTCTTCAATTCCTTCAGCCTTTCATCCATTTCCTGGGAAAGTCCTAGGGCTTCCTCCTGCCATGACCGAGTCTTCTCTTGCAAGATATATGCTTTCCTCCATAGATCATCTATTTGTGTCTAGAGGTTCTTTCCTTCAGAAATGATGGCAAGTCTCTGCAAGAATAGTAAGGTCTTCATAGCTGCCAAGATCTCATCATGCCAATTCTACTTGGCCTATAGTTCCTCCTCAATATTT
Source organism: Pinus taeda (assembly GCA_000404065.3). Classification (NCBI taxonomy): domain Eukaryota; kingdom Viridiplantae; phylum Streptophyta; class Pinopsida; order Pinales; family Pinaceae; genus Pinus; species Pinus taeda. The sequence continues at coordinate 14,184 of APFE030678566.1, forward strand.
AAGAAGTTTGGATCCTCCTATAGCGAGGTCCAAATCTACATTGTGTCATCAAGCAAATTCCCACAATCTGCCACTGTATCAAATATGCCTTTTAATGCTGCACTGAGGTCCCTTTGTCTCTGCTCCTGAACCTCTGGTGGTGTACTTGGATGCAACCTTATTTGTAGCTTTGATACCTTCACTTTGTAATCAAATTTCATCTTGGCTATAACATTCCTTAGGTCCTTTATCACGAGGGTGAGATTCACGACCTTTTTTGTCGGTGCTTCATTCTTACAGACCTTCACATCCAAAACTATGTTGCAAGTCTCAATAATGGTCTTCAATTGTTCCCATTGCTGGCTTGCTTCCTCCCTTTCCTTGGCCACTTGCTTCAGCTCCTTTTGCATCGTTGCTTTCTCTAAATCCACATTTTCTTTTAACAATGACATACGCTTCTCTTGCATCTATGTGATGATTCCTTGATGAAATTCATGCAACACTTGGAGGGGTAGCATAGAGACATTCATCTGGACACTATGCCATGCCTTGGCTCACTCTTTATCTACTACTACTTCAAAATTTAGTGCCCTAGTTGGCACATGTAACATCCTTATTCCAAAGCTCGTTTCCATTCTCTATTCTTACTACGACGGCTAGGTTACCTTTTCTAGTTGCTTTATTTCTTGTGGCAACGCCTTCAGCTCCATGATGCCCTAATGTACCTCAACCAACATTGCTTTACAGTGATCATCAATCGTGTCCCAAGTATTTGTGTTAATCTCCTGGATTTTATTTGTTATCTCATCGATGTCCTCATCAGTAAGGACAAGTAGCACTACACCCTTACTCTTATCTACCCTTTTCTTCTTTCTTGGCCACATTTTTTCCACAAAGGGTGAATCTTCTTATACCTCTACATCGCTGTGGTGTTCTTTATTTTCCTGCCCTCCCACCTTTTCTTTTGTTTCCTCATTGACATTCTTCTTACTTGTACCCTTACACTGTGAGGTACTTTCTCTGCTTCATCTCCTCCCATTTCTCCACTTGGTGGAGTCATCCATTCCTCCAACCAATCCTACACTACTACGAGGAGTTCATCTTACATTACCAGGTATGGAAATGGATGCCATGTCTGTGTTGGATCTTTCCTCGCTTTCACATACGCCATGTAAAAGTCTGCCTTGAACTCTGCAATATGACAGTATGTGTTTATACAAGCTTAGTGGCAGTCTAGGATATTAATTCACCACCATATGAGGATTAATCGCCATGACTACAGAGAACATCTTTTTCTCTATTGCATGCATCAGCTCCTTCGTAAACCATAGCAAAGCATACATCATTACTTCACATACATTCACCTCAACAGTTGGAAATTGAAAATATTCTAGCTCCTTCCATGCAATAAGTGATAAGAATTAACAACTAGGCATAATGGAAGGTCTTTCCTTCTTCCTATCCTTCCTTGCAATCCATAAAAAATCCTAACATAGATAAGAAGCCCAGTTGAACTAGATCGCTATGCTACACTGTTCTGCTAATGATACTACTGTTGTAGGCACTTCATTAGCCCTGCACTTCCTCATGATATCCCATGCTAAGATATCTGTGGCGAAGTGCACACCCTGGTCCTCGATGGAGTTTATCTCATATCTGTGAGATTTATTTACTAACTTGAACTTTTCCTTCATCATCTAGGCCATCTCCTTGTCTTTGTTTTTACCCACAAATTCATCTGCGGGGTCCTTTCCTTGATATGACAGCACTGCTATTTTTTTATGAGCATCTCATCAATCAGGATCCTCATTCCTATCCAAATGCAATCATCATGCACCAGTGCGAGGAGTTGTCACATACAAATTGTACTAAATGGGTGTTGACCAAAGTGTGGCACATTCAACATCTTCAGAAGCCTTGCTCTCTAAACTCCTGCAACCCATTCATGCAGTTCTAATCTTGTAACTTCACTATCTTGGTAGTAAACATTCTTTAGGTACCTATTGGGCTCAAATTGGGGGAATTCACTTCTGTCATTAAAATCCTAGTCTTCCAATTTAAGCTAGGGGATCTTCCCCAACCCTTTTCCTTCAAAAGGCACATTCTCTTGAAATAGTGGCGTGTAGGTGGATAATTTTCCTTCTTTTGGCTCCCTAATCGATTTTCTAGCCAACTTTCTTGGTGGCATGTATGCTGGGAGCACAAAGGGAATCTCCACATCCTCTGTCTCCTTCCACTAAAATTCAACTTCTTCCTCACTGTCATGGACCTATTGAGGTCCCTCCTGCTACATTGGTCTCTTTCCTTTTTGCATAGGATTTTTCTCCTTGTCCTTCGTGTTCTTCATCCACACTTCCTTCTGCATCTTGTTCCATGGTGACATTCTCAATTCTAATGCAGAGACCTCAGCTGGTCTCTTCTCCTTTGTCTTCTGTGGCTACAACTATGGTTGTGCTTGTGGTACCTTCCTTGGTGACATTAAGCGTGTTGGGGACATAGGTACATTTTCTCCTGTGGTCTTTCCTGCTTGTGAATCCATGATACTATCTAGCCCTTTGTTATTAAATATTCTGACCAACCCTTATAGTTCCTCTCAGACATGCAATAACTCTTCTTTAGTTAGGCATAATTTTTGATATCTCTTAGGCAACAAAGTGTAATATGTGGAGCAAGATGCAGTTCTTATAACAATTTTGAATTCCCAGACTCATGTTTGGCTCTAGATTTGGTTCAATAATGCAAGTATGGGCTAGATACATCCAACTATGCTTCATAAATGCTTTTCTCCTACGCCCTTCAGCAGTAATTTCTTTCAAACAATGCCTTTTTTTCCTTCCAACGGTCATATTTCTAGCTAACTTCATATGAATTACCCTTTGGCACAGTCATCTTTTCTTCATTGTAGCTCCTTTAGACTTCATCATACTCTTGAATATCATGCAACAATCTCCCTTTGGCGAAGTCCCTTCCTACAGAGTAGTTTATAGTCATGTGCCCTCTTTCAACTATAGGTGGCACTAAGACTTTCTTTCCTTCATTTTTCAATGCGGAACTCTAAGGACATAATTGTCCATATATATATTCAATCTACTACCATTCACTCATCTTGGAATCATCTAACCATTCAATTTCACAAGCTGAAAATCAACACCATATGAAATGTTCATGATGATATATGGCCCCAACCGATGCATTTTAAATATTCCTGGGAACTTCGTGAACTTACTGTCATATAATAATACAAGATCCCCTTCAAGAAATATCTTCTTCTTGATGTGCCTATCATTCCAGGCTTTCTCCCTTGCTTTCTACACCTACTGATGGAATCCTGCTATGAATATATCTTCTCCTAAAGTTAGTATCTCTGGCATTCTCTCGTTCATCATGATGGGGTCTGCCATATCTGTGACGAATGCAATTCTTAGACTTGGCATGATGTACTCCATTGGCATAATTGCTTCTTGTCCATATACCAACCTAAAAGGTGTCTACCCAGCTAATTTATTGTATGTCGTTCTGTATGCCCACAAGACCACTGTAATCCTCAAGCCCTAGTCATCTTGGTTTATGTTACACACCTTGGTCAATGCATTTCCTAGAATCTTATTGAATCCTTCCATTGTCCCATTTTCTTGAGGATGATAGGGAGTGCTCTTCTGATGGCAAACTTGGAATTCCTTAGTTAGTGCTTCAATCATCTCATTCAAAAAATGTGTCCCTTGGTCACTCGTTAAGATCTTTGGACAAACAAATCTAGACAATATATACTCGAAAATGAACTTCACACTAGTTTCTACGCTACAATCCTTTACCATTTTTCCTCAGCCCACCTTGTCAAATAATTAGTCGTGGTCATGATGTATCTTGAACTAGTCCTTTTCCCCAATAGACTGATAGGTCGAACAAAGTCAATTGCCCATTTATCAAAAGCCTGCAAAGTCACTTGGGGTACTAGTGGAATTTCATCCCTTCTAGATGGATTTCCTGTCCTTGACATACATCACATGCTTGACAACAATATTTTGCTTCCTTATGCACTATAGGTCACTATAACCCAGTTCTCAACTTTTTTTGCACAATGGATTTTCTTGCATATGCTCACCTGCGACTTATCCATGATCTTCCGTAAGAATGTTCTGCTTTTCATTTTTAGGGATGTATCTATGCAGTACTTCATCCAGTCCCATTTTATACAATTGTCCCGAAATCAGTGAAAAATTAGCTGCTCGAACTACCAATTCCTTCCTTTGATTTGTAGTGTACTCCGCGGGTGCGATTCATGTGGTAAAAAAATGAATAATATCCACAAAGTGATCATCTGTGACTTTAATTGGAAACAGTTGTGCATCGAGCAAATTATCTTCAATATTCGTAGGTTCTTCTCATGTCTCTATCTTGGATAGGTGATCAGGCCCAACATTCAATCTTCCCGACTTTACTATAACTTCGAAGTCATATTCTTGGAATAATAACAACCATCAATAGATCCTCCCTCCCAAAACAAGCTTATTCACTAAGTACTTCAGTGTAGAATGATCTGTGAACATTTTAAAATGTGCCCCCAACAAGTAATGTCTGAACTTCTACAATGTATACACCATGGCTAACCCCTCCCTTTCTGACGTGTTGTAATTATTTTCTACCTTAGACAAATTCCTACTTGCAAATGTAATGGGATGATCAATATCCCCTACTCTCGGCCATGCTAATACTACTCCCAAAGCTATGCAAGATGCATCAACATGCACATGAAATTATTTCTTTGAGTATGGAAAAACTAGAATTGGCACAATTACCATTTTTTCTTTCAGCATTTCCAAGCTTTTCTCGCATTCTTCATCCCACCGGAAAGTCACATCCTTCTTCATCAACTTCTCCATCGATGTAGTTATCTATGCATATCTTTTTATAAACTTCCTGTAGTAACCAGTGTGTCCTTGCATAGTACATAGTTGTCTTATTGTTTTTGGTGCTGGAAGGTTCACAATGATTGCAATCTTCGCCAGACCTACCATCAATCCTTGTTTACAAACCACATGTCCCAACAATATTCCAAATGGTGCATAAAAGATTCACTTATTTAGGTTCAACGATATTTGATACTGCATACATGTATCCAACATCAACCTCAAGCTTGACACATGCTTCTTTAATAACCCAAATATTGTCCAATCGTCGAAGTAAACTTCTAGAAATTTGTGTATATATTCCTTGAAATTTGCAATTACAACCCTAGAGAAAATAGTAGGCACATTCTTCAACCCAAAAGGCATTATTGTATACTAATAGGAGCCCCATTCTATGGAAAATGTTGTCTTATGTCTGTCATCTAGTGCAATTCTGATCTAATGATACCCTGAGAAGCCATCTATAAAAGAGTAAGCCTCTTGTCATCCTACATTATCCAACACTTCATCTATGAATGGTGCAGGGAAAGGGTCATGCAGGCATGCATCATTCAAATTCCTCAAGTCCACACAGATTCTAATTTCCCCTTTCACCTTATTTTGATGAACTACCATGGGGCTTACCCATTCAGACTCTTTGACAGGTTCAATTATCCCTGTTGTTAACATCTTGTCCAATTCTTCTTTTACACTTTCCTTATATTTTGGGTTCAGTCTATAAGGCCTCTACTTAAGAGGCTTCACATCAAGCTTCAATGAAATCCTCATAACTCCCAAATCCCCTATGATGCCTTTCATGTATGAAAATTTAGTGGGAAACAACTCTTGGAATTCATGCAACAAATCTATTATCTTGCTGACAGTGTCGTCATCCCAATAGTATCTTATGGTCACATATTTTGGCTTAGCTGTTGACCCTTATTCACCTTCATTATCTTCAATGGCCTCATTATATCATGCATATCTACCTCAGGTCCCTTTACTTCGCGATTTCCTTCTGACTCTTTGATGTCAATGTTGCGAGGATCTTCGTCCTATTCTGTAATGAGATTATAACATTCTATCACATTCTGGATATATGCAGCCCAATCAGGTTACCAAATATCTGGAACTTCATTTTCAATTTTTTTTTTCTTAATTATATTCAACACTGCATCTATATGTGGGTAGTCATCTTCAAATTTGAATGTCGTCACAAACCCATCCACCATTTCCTCCCAGCTAGCAGTGCCATGTTGAAGTTTAGTTTCCAAATACGAGTTCTGAGGGATCGTTTCCAGGTTATGGATGAACCCATGCACCCATTCTTCTTGTGGAATTTCTCTCCATGCTAGCATACAAAATTGTTTGTAGTCCCTAGGATCATTTTGGCCATCATACTTGTCTACGAGCTCTGTTTCTACTTGTCCAAATCTTACCCACATCAATCTTCTACATTCCTACCAATTTCCTATATTCTTCTTATGTGTAACTCACCATCTAGTAAGTATATCCCTCAAGGCTTGATCCAGTGCTAACAGTCTCTGACATTTTGGTACCTGCCTTTCATAATCTTTAAAGAAATTATTTACATCACCCAAACCATCATATAAAGTTAAATCATGTACCTCAGTTGTCATGCAACGCACTACTTTAGTGATATTTTCACATTGCCTTGTAGACACTTCATGCAATCTATTCTGCCAGTTCTCCAATTCCTCTTTTGAATTCGAGGTACAAGAACTATCTTACTCCCAAGTTAGATTTCCATCTATAGTGGGATTGATCCATTCCTCTTCCTTCTTTGTGATCTGATATATATTATCAACATCATCTATGCTATATTCCTCTTTGATATGTTCTATATACCTCTCCCCTTCTGATGGATCCAATGGAACAATAACCCTCATACTATTCATTTCGAATATCATTTTCCTTTTCTTCAGATTAATTATATCCATGTTGGAAAATGCCCAATCCAATCCAAGAAATGCATGGTAAGGATGAAAATCATATACTATCTCAATTACTTCGAAGTTAGTGGTAATGCGCACTCTGTTGATGTCCACTATGACATTAGACAACCTTCCTAGGGGTAAGATTTTTTGTTGATTTTCCATCTTCAGCTAAATACCAGACCATTGTAGCTTTGGCTTACCCATAAATTCCCAAGTTAGCATTGCTTGATCTGTTTCAACCTTGTGATACACTGTGATTCTGAATTTGGCTTCTTGAACTCTACTACCAAGGCCTTCTTAATTTCATCAAACATAGCATTTGGATTACTCGCAGAGTATTTCATATGCCTTGTCAACACCCTCTCCCTCAGCGACGTGATGAGTTGCGCCTTCTTTACATCATAATTATTAATCTGTCTTACCATCCATACTGCATCAACTACGAACCAAAACTGGTCAGGGCCCTCTATTCCCAGTCCTCTAAAGACATGTAGCTTAATGTCATTAGCCATTCTTCTTCTTGGGGGGCTAGGTGGAGAGGGGGGTGGAGGGGGAGGTGTAGGGGAAGTAATGGGGAGGGGGATGGGGTGTGAGAGGGTGGATGGATGGGGAAACCCAACTACACCCTGATTCTTTTCAGGCCCTGACTTCGACACGGCATCAGGATGGGTGTGGGAATATCTCTGGGTTGAAGGGTTATTTATTTCTTCTTCGTTCTTAGATCCCAACAGAGGGATATAGTTAACCTCAATAACATTCTTCGGATCTATTCTTTATCATTTTCCACTGCACATAGCTCCTAGTTCTGACTTATTTCTTCTTTTCCCAAGCATTAATTTGACTACATCCGCAAAATCCATTTTTCACACAATAACATCTTAATCCAAAGCTTCACAGAATTTAAAAGCTTATCTCATGGTCCTTTGAAGAATCTCCATTCAACTTTGCTATAGGACATGATTTGGTCGATTGTGAACTCAATGATAAATCCCCCCAAAATGCTATTGATCTAGAAATAAACAACCCTTGAGATACTATTATCAATTCTCCTAAGCCACTGTATCAAATCAGGGTTCCATTCCTTAGGTTCATCACCTTTGAAATGGTTCTTATGATCAGCTAACTTAGATATCCACTCAAGCAATTCAATGTGGAATGAACCAAAGAAAATATCGTATTTATCTTCGAAGATACATCTATGAAACAAAGCTTCAGTAGATAGATGCGAGTTTCTGTTCTATTTTTCTGCAAATTCTCTTTCTTTCTATTCAACCCACTCTTGAAGTTCTTTCTTCGACAAACGCCAGATCATATCCTGGTCTTGGAAACATAACCATTTGTTGGTTTGAGGGGGCTTCAACCAGGTTCACAGTGTGCTGTGCACCAACAAAACCCTCAATTACTGGCCCTTTTGGCAACAACTTGCAAGCAGGTCGTAGTCTCACCTGAAGCAGTTATGGGAGGTTGTAGAACCAGGCTTCCACAATCGAAGGGATATCCACAAAGTGGCACCATGTATTTACTTCTACTTTATATCAATATTATAACTTTGCATGCATAAGAACTTCACAAAAATGATAAATTTAACAGAAACACATAAACTCTACAAATAACAATATATCTTATAGATCTTCGCATAATTCAGTGAAAAGCATACATAATTAGATACATAATAGTAGACAATTAATATGTACAGAGATAGAACAATTTGGCAAAAATTATTCTTTATTAAACATATCTTCAATTACATTCATTTATATGACCTGCACACCCAACTGTAGGTGGTCTACGCACTCAGCTGCAGACTCTTCAAGGTCTCCACACATAGCTATGAAGCCTTCTCCAAAACTACAGACTACATATGTAAATATAGAGAGTCAACTCACTTATTCTCCTATTCCTATTAGATTCGATTATTCCTTTCAAAGTATTACATATCCTTTTATACAATTCATATATACAAAAAAAATTGGTCCACATACCATGGATCCATAAAATAAGGACTACTACCCGATACCCATTACAAAATAAGGGCTTTATCCCATCCCAAAAGCCCTAAAAGTCCACACGATGAATATATCTTCGCCAGCTCTGCACAATCTGCTCCTTCTTTCGTGGGGTATTTTACCCAAAACTTGGACCAATTTGGGCCATGCCCAACACCTATCAAAGCTCTGCCGCAAAAGATAGCATCTGAAAAACAAGTTGAACCTAGAAAATAGATATTGATGAAAACAGAGGAGCCTAAGAAGGACAAGGAGACCAAGGTTTTAGAAAAACCAGTCAAATCTGGAATAGGAAATCAGTAAGTTGAAAGTATCCATTCCTTTTCCTGAACTTTTGAGAAATGAGCAATATAGGAAAATAATTTTTACTATGACTAAAAGTTCAGAAACTGATCAAGTCAACATAAATTCACAAGGTTCTTTAAACCTAGATGATGATGCTCTTGCATTTATTTTTGATCCACATGTCACTAGTTTAAATGACGATCTTCCCCCATTTTTGTAAGTTTGAATGTACATGATATGATCCTTCACAACACTATGTTAGACTTTGAAGCATCACATAACCTCATGCGTAAGTCAGTCATGGACTATCTAGGACTCCAAATTACTAGACCCTACAAGTATTTGTTATCTTTTGATTCCAAAAAAGTAAAATGCCTAGGGCTGATAAATGATCTAGTTGTCACCTTAGCTCAACTTCCTGCTAAGAGTGTATTGATGGATATAGTAGTAGCAGACATTCCAGACAAATTTGGCATGTTGTTACCCTGATCTTGGGCAACAATATTGGGAGCAAATGTATAGATGGATATGTCCTATGCTTCTATCTTGTTGTTTGGTGAAATGAAAAGATTATACCGAGATGTCCAAATGACCTATATGGTGAGCAGTAGAAACCAACCCGATAATCATCCTATCTATTCAGTGGACACAAAAATAGGATCACAAATTTTCTTCAATAATTTCTATTTTGAGGGAGAAACATCAACAAAAAAAGAAAATAATATTCAACAAGAACAGGTTTAGAAATTTTTAGATGAAGTCCGGAAATCACACTTTTATGGCTCTACTTGTGAGAAGGATTCTGGAGTAAGAGTATGGATTGTTCCTCCAGATTGTATAAGCCAATTACATTCATTTAAGTTGTATTTTGACTGTACAAATAACGTGGTAGAATATGAAGATCTCGTTATTGGGCTAAATATGTTAAGAGAGAACAAGCGAAGAAAAATCACATTTTTGGGGATTCAAAGCTGATTGTGAGCCAAGTCAAAGGTACCTATCACACTAAGAATATGAGAATGAGAGCCTACAAGAATGAGGTATGGGATTTATTTTCTAACATCTTTTCTGAACATGAAATCTCACTGGCACCAAGAGAGGATAATGGAGTTGCATATTCTTTAGCAACAACTGCTAGTTCATTTAGGATTCCAATTTATCCAAATGAAAAGTTTGAGATCAATGTTAGACATAGGTCTTCTATTATGGATAATACCAAGCAATGGTAGGTGTTTGAAGATGATAAAAAAATTAAAATATTTCTTGAAAGAATAGATGAATTTCTCAGCAATCCAATAGAAAAACATGAAGATGAAACTACAGATGATAATTTTGAATCAAAAGTCTTTTTGAATGTTGTGGCTAGACATGAAATTATTCAATTAAGTGACAATCTAATTCCTAGAGGCTTGGTTCCTTTAGAAAGGTTGTTTGATTCTAATGATGTGGAAGTTAAGCCAACAATTCCACTGAGTGATGGTGAGATGGAAGATTACAATTTTGGGACTAACAATGACCCAAAGGTATTCAAAGTTTCTAACACTTTGAAAAAGGAACAAAAACCAAAATATGCAAAATTATTGAAAGAGTCTGCTGATATATTTTCTTGGAGGTATGAAGATTTGAAGATTTATGACCAGACCATCATTCAACATACTATATCACTTAAGGAAGATGAGAAGCACTTTAAACAAAATTTAAGAAGGATCAATTTGAAGCTACTTCCATTGATTGAGAAGGACGTAAAAAGACCATTAACTGCAAAAATGATCATTCCACTTAGAGTTTCCTACTGGGTCGCCAACTTGGTGCTAGTGAGGAAGAAAAATGGGGAAATTCACCTGTGCATGGATTTCAGAAATTTAAATAAAGTCTCACTGAAGGATAATATTCCTATACCAAAAATGGATCACATTATGCAAAAGGTGGTTGGTTCGGAAATGATTTCTCTGCTAGATGGGTTCTTAGGATATAATCAGATCCTGACTAAGCCAAAATATCAAGAGAAGACTGCCTTCACCATGCCATGGGGTACATTAATGTATTCCAAGATGCCACTCAGACTCATGAATGCTAGAGCTACTTTCTAGCACGCAATGGATATAAATTTAGCTGATGAAAGAGATAAGTTCATGGTAATTTATCCAGATGAGATTACTGTTTTCTCAAAATCTAAATCTGCCCATTTGAAACTTCCGAGGACAATTTTTAGCAAGTGTAGGAAATTCAAAGTTTCTCTAAATCCGAAAAGTCCCATTTATCCATGAAGGGAGGAAAGTTGTTGGGACACATAGTATCAAATGACAACATCCAGATAGACCCCAGTAGAGTGAACCCAATCCAAAAGATTGAGCAGCCAAGAAACAAGAAGGAGGTGCAATCTTTCTTAGGTAAAGTAATTTTTATGGCATTTTTTTTCCTCCAAATTTTGCAGAAATTTTAAAAGTAATGATGAGTATGCTTAAGAAAGGGAGTGAGATTAAGTGGATTGAGCAAGCAAAGGATTCTTTAATGATATCAAGAGAGCTTTAGGCCAAGCACCTTTACTCATTAGTCTAGATATTTCAAAGGATTTCATGATTTTCTCTTTTGCCATTGAGCACACCATCTCTGGTGTGTTTCTTTAGAAGAATGAGACAGGTCATGAAAAACCCATCTCCTTTTTTAGCAGGGAATTGAGGGATGCTGAACTGAAGTACAACATTCTAGACAATCATACATATATGTTAATCAAAGCACTTAAAGCTTTTAGAGTTTTTATTTTTCATTCTCATGTGATTTCATATGTGCCAGATGTAGCAATAAAGAGTATTACAGTACAACTAGACAGTGATGGTATAAGAGGGATGCGGATTGCTAACATATTAGAGTTTGACTTGGAAATCAAGCTTACCAAGTTAATTAAAGGACAGGGCCTGGCTAGACTAATGACTGAAACAAATCTTGGTACTTTTGATATAAATTCTATTCTTGAATTATCATATATGCTAGGTGAAGAATCAATGGTTAAAGAAGAATATTGTTTCAAACAATCTCTATGGTATGCTAATGTTATTTACATTCTGCAGAATTTACAAGTACCCTTAGGAATAGATAAGACATGGGCTATATTTCTGAGATTAAAATATGTTAAGTATTGCCTTTTAAATGGTTATTTGCATTGGAAGGACCTTGAAGGTATTTTATTGAACTGCCTATTAGAATATGAAGCCAAGAAAATGAGTAATGACTTTCATGAAGGAGCCTGTGGAGGACATAATTACTAGAAGGCCACAACATATAAAATATTAAGAGTTGGATTTTACTAGCCTACTTTATTTTTTGATGTTAGAAAAGAAGAAACAACCTATCATAAATGTCAGTTGTTTGAGGGTAAGTGAAAACTAATGTCTTTACCTTTGAATCATATATCTGTGGAGGCATGTTTTCAGCAACGGGGCCTTGAATTTATAGGTGAAATTCATCTAATATTGTCAACACAACACACATGGATATTAACAGGGAAGAATTACTTCACAAAATGGATTGAGGCACTTCCAAGCAGACAAGCTACTGATCTTGTGGTTATTAAAATCTTAGAAAATATTCTTTCTAGGTTTGGTTGTCCAAAGAGAATTATTATTGATAATGCAAAATGTTTTAAATCTAAGAGACTAGTAAAATTATGTGAAGACTACCACATCAATCTTAGCCATTCCACAACTTATTACCCTCAAGGTAATGGACTAGCAGAGTCCTCAAATAAGAGTTTGATTAGAATTATTAAAAAGTTGTTAGAAGACAACAAGAGGGCTTGGCATACAAAACTCAAGTTTTCCTTATGGGCATATAGAGTTAGTACTAAAAGGTCAAACAACACTTCTCCTTTCCACTTAGTATATGGTGTCAATGCAATGTTTCCTGTTTCAATTGGAATGCTTGTTATAAAATATTTGCAAGAATTAGGAGAAGAACCAAATCATCTGCAGATAAGGATAAATAAGCTAATTAAGGTGTAATAAACTAGAGAGGGAGTGTATGAAAAATATCAGGAAGTACAATATCATATTAAGAAAGTTTTTGAAAATAAAACTGAAGAAGAAGACTTTAAATTCCAAGACATAGTCTTAAAATGGGATGTCCAAATTGAGGATAAGGGTAAGCATGGGAAGTTTGAGAACATTTGGAAAGGGCCATATAGAATTGTAGCTTTCTGTGGTAAGAACAGTTTCATCCTAGAATATCTGTAAGGTGAATTATTGCCTGGAGGTCCATTCAATGGATGTTTCCTGAAACATTATATCTCTTAAACAAATAATGATTTTTCAGGTTTCATTGTACATATCCATATATTGAAAATATTTTGTAGGTGTCAATGAAAATTCTAAGGAAATTGAAGCCTAAAGTGAAGGCCCTAAGGTTCTGCTGATATTCATCAAAGAACAAATTTTTTTTGTTAGACACTATTATAATTTTTTTCAAGTTCAAAGTCTGTAAAAAATCATCTCTTAAAGGATGAAGTTCCTTTTTCCGAGTCAGTGAAAGTTTTGTTTTGAAACTAGTATTTGTAATGGATGAGGAAAGTTTTATATGGGGTTCTTGTTACCATCATTAATCAACAACATCCTTGTGGAGCCAACTATTATCACAATATTTTTTTTCAAGTTTCAGTGTCAGCGCTTTTGACGTAATAAACAAGAAAATTACTGATAGCGTTGCTATCAATGTTTTAGTGATGCGATATAGTATGCTGAAGAAATTCGTTGACAACGAGCTCATCAACAATTCCATTTTGATTGATAGGCCAAACATCAGTGCCAAAAAAAAAAAATTAAATTTAAAAGGTTATGATTATGCTGACCACGTCAGAGTCAATGATATCATTGAAACATGTCTTTATCCAGTTCTAAGGGGTAAAAAGTATTGGTTAATAAGTTTTCTCAACCTCACTATGAGTGAATGTTATTGGAATGATTTACCATGTGTTACGAACCCATTTCATAATTATCACTTCGACTCTATAATCATTCACTTTCATCGCTGTAATACTCCATTTTGCATGTCAATATATTTTACCATGTCTTTTCAGTAATATTTGTGTTCAATTTGGAGTTAATCACACTTGGCATTGTTGAACCCATCTTACTCACAGGGATTTAGGATCAAATCCCAGGAAGGCCACACATGGTAATGGGAAATGGAGGTAACGTAAATGATTTTTGAGCCCAAAGCACTTGATTTATTGGACATATATCTTGAGATTCATCAATAGTTTTAAGAAGCCAATTGGAGTTAATTTTTCCACCGCTGCACCGACTACCACAATGCAGTGGCTCGGCATTTTTCTTGGGGGTTTGATGGAAATCGTGTGGAGGTTGGGGGTCTATCTTTTACAATTATAGAGTAGTTAATTGCTGAGGCCACAACCTTACCAACAAATGGAGAAAGGATTTTCATATTCACGTGTTGGTAGGGATCGATGTCCCATTCTTTTTGAAAGAGGAGGTCAAGGGTTGGAACTAGAAGGAACGGTTATAGGACAAATGGAGCACCCCTCTTCACCTTTGTCAATAATACTTCACTTGGGAAGGGAGATTCAGTCAAGTAAACCTCTATCACTTCTACTTCCTAACACGTCCAACTGGTCAAATTAGAATTATTCCCTATTTTTATCTACTAGAAAGTCTTATGCATATGGAAAATAGGTTCAAGGCTCAAACAAACCCCTCCTCCCATTTCATATATAAAAAAACCCTAATAAAACTCTTAATTGAAAACCATCTATGCAGGGTAGAGAGGAATTGGAAACACTTTATGTTCTGGGGAGGTTTTCAACCTCAACCCCTTAAAAGACAAAGATGAAGGCAAAAAACCACTAAAAAAGGGAAAACACCGTAGGAAAAACCCTATTTGAGCCAATTCCCAGCCAGAAAAACCCAGATGTCCCATCTACATCTTTTGGCCCTAAAATCCCCAAAGTCTACCAAAGAAAAAGTTCCAAGATCAGTAAGCCAGACCCTGCATCTTCTATGAACCTACCTGCTAATATCAGTCCTCCCATGGTTGTCAATCCACCTGTTGAAGCCTCCCTTGTGGACGTAACTAAAACACAAATTGTTAAATTCAAGGAGGCCAAGATTGAGACCCAAGAGGAGGAAATGATGTTTGAAGTTTTTAAAGGTGGTAAAAGACCCCATACAAGGGCAACAAACAAACTAAGATATAAAATTAAACTCAAAAGAACCCACATTTGGCAAAATAGGTGATTGATGTTGACAATGTTCTACTGAAGGACCGTATCATCAACAAAAAGAAGGCTGCAGGCTCTAAGAGGAGAAAAGACAAATAAACTAAACAGAAGGGTCCTATGGAGATAAGAAAGAGAAAGAAACAAAGACTAGAGAAGGGGGATGTACTTGTCGGGGTAGCTAGTACCCTAATCTAGGAGGCTTAGGAAGGAAAACTTAAAATTTTGACTATCTATTTCACAAACTAGGGGTTTTTGTTTCATCACTGATACCCAGCCTAATAGTTTTTTCATACAACATAATATGTAGGAAGCTAACATTCCCATCGTCAATGATTTTTTATGAAGTTGATAGTTCCACCGTCAACTATTTTGAAACGAAACTATATCTCCATTGATAGAAGACGATTTAGGGATAAGAGCTGACATTCAGTCTGTCAATGATTTTGAAGTTAGTAGGGAGTACTGACATCTCCACTATCAGCGAAATTTTGACAAGTGAAAATTATGACATTCCCATTGTCAGCATTTTTGAAACATGCATAAAATAAATGCTAATAGTTAGTCTGTTAGTGAAAGTTACAATTCAGAAAACCAAGGAAGATGACAATGACAGTATCAAATATTTTCACCAGGAGGTCTGAATCAAAGAAAATATCAATAGAAAGGAATTTTTGGTGAAAAATCAATCCTATTTTGCAGAGGGACCTGTTTTTCTAGCTAGGATGTTGTGCTATTAGTTAGGGACATATTTCTATTTTCAAGGAAGATAGTTTGAAAGATATTTTACTTAACATATATATCAACATATTTTCCAACATATATTTTTAGGAAAAACTAAATGTATTTAAGGTTTTATTCACATGCATGAACTTGAAGATATTTAGATATTTTTGAAATTATTGTAATTAATCTGAAGACTATTATTATGTAATCAGTTGATGTAAGGCCTATAAAGACACTTTTATAGAATTAAGAAGGGTTGGATTTTACTGAAAGCATTTGCATTATGGTATATTTGAGTAGTCTCAAATATATTATAGTTTTTAATGAGCATTTTATAGGAAATTCATGTGTTGCAGTTCACTATCAGTTTTATCTTTGTTATAAAAAAAGTCCTTCATGTCTGAAAATTTCAGTGTATGAGATCTGAATTCATTTATTCTCTTTCTCAATTTTCCTAGCCATTAGTATTTGTTACCTCAGTTAGCTATAAATTCTGTCTCACTTCAGTTCTTTTCTTCCAAACTCTCAAATTGTTAAAGGACTTGCTGCTATCATTCCTTTTGTATCTTGCTCATTAGATCTATAGCATCATTAGTTAAAAATGGACTACATGCCCAATGGTGTGTTTTAGATACAACCCAACCAAATTTCATTCTACAAACTAAATCTGGCCACATAACTCAATTGTGAAACCTACTACTACAGTGACCTAGAGTAGTTGAGTTTTAGGGAGAGATCCCTCTCTAGGTTGAAGGGACAACTTTCAACCTAAAAGAAGTTTGAGGTTACCTTAGAGGTTTTCCCGCAACTGGGTTCCCTCTAAGAAATAACAATTTGTTTGACCCTTCCATGCTTGTGTTTGTGCTAGAAACAAATCTGGTGTGCACTAGATTTATTTTACCCTGCAATTCTTTTGTTTGTGCTAAAAATAAATCTAGCACACATTTTTTTTTTAAAGTTGCAATGCTTTTGATTGTGTTACAAACAAATCTAACATGCTATAGTTTTTTTTACCTTGCAATGCTTGTTTTTGTGCTAAAAACAAATCTAACGCACACTAAATCTGTTTGATCTTGGAATGCTTTGTGCTAGAAACAAATATAGCATTTGCTAGATTTTTTTTACCTTGCAATGCTTGAGTTTCTACTAGAATGAAATCTATGGCATGCTAGATTTGTTTTGTCTTTCAATGTTTTTGGTTTTGCTAGAAAAAAATATAGTGCGAGCTACCTTGCAATGCTTGTGTTATGCTAGAAGGAAATATAACTAATATTAGATCTATTTTACTTTGCAATGTTGGTGTTTGTACTAGAAACAAATCTAGAGGGTGCTAGATTTGTTTTACCCTACAATGATTTTGTAACAAAGTTGGCATGCACTAGGTTTGTTTTAACTTAAAATGCTCATGATTTGGTACAAATAGATCTAGAGTGTGCTAGATTTGTTTTACCTTGCAATTCTTGTTTTTGTGCAAAAAAAAATCTAACACATGCTACATTTGTTTTACTTTGCAATGCTTGTGTTTGTGGAAACAAATCTAGCATGTGCTAGATTTGTTCTACCTTGCAATGCATGTGTTTATGCTAGAAATAAATATAGCACATGTTAGATTTGTTTTACTTTGCAATGTTGGTACTTGTGTTGGAAAAAAACCTAACACATGTTAGATTTGTTTCACCCTACAGTGCTTTTGTTGTGTGAGAAACAAATCCAACACATGCTAGATTTGTTTCTAGCCTTGTAATCTTTTTGTTTGCGCTAGAAACAAATCTAACATATGCTAGATTTGTTTTACCCTGTAATGTTGTGTTTGTGATTTTGTTTTACCTTGCAATGCTCTTCTATTTTGCCTTACAATAAATTTGTTTAACCCTATAATTCTTGTGTTTGTGCTAGAAACAAATCTAGAGGGTTATAGATTCATTTTACCTTGCAAAGTTTGTATTTGTTCTAGAAACAAATATAGCATGAACTAGATTTATTTTACCATGCAATGCTTTTGTTTGTGATAAAAAATCTAACGTGTGCTAGGTTTGTTTTAACTTGCAATGCTTGTGACTATGCTACAAACAAATCAAAGCCATTGACCTATCAAATGGAAGGCTAAAATCATTAAAACTATCACAGTGTGAAACCCACTCCCTCTATCATACCCAAGACTACATGCACTTTATATTTTGTAGTTTCATCTACTATCCTCGCCACTTCTAGTCCTGACACATTAATAGTAGAAGCATGGTATTTACAAAACTCCTCCCAACCCTTGAAAATAGATATTATCCATTACAACACTAAAATTAGAACCTCAAGAACA
>APFE030678587.1:5750-28799 GCA_000404065.3 Pinus taeda
CTGCAAGTAATCGGTTCATGGACACACAAATCAAGCACACTCGCAAATAGAATATCCAATTGTATCAAGTTATCAAAGCAGGCCAACTCCTTCACTAGGGCAAGTGGCTCACCAGGGACCAAGTTCAGCAAAAGTTTCCTCATCTCATGGAGGAACTCAATGCAATGGGGACCATTGATTCCTAAGGGGGGAGGAGTGATCCAGGTTGATATTAGTGGCCACCTGCCAAGTCAACTTGGACCCCCACCATTGTTTCTTTCATATTTTCAGTTTCCTTAATTGTAGCACAGTTTACTATTTTTAGCAGTTTGTTGGGTCCTGAACTTCTGGAGCCGTTTTGAGGCCCTAAACGATGTTTTTTGGGAAAACTAGGAGCAACATGGGTGCTTGGACCAATTTTTTCCTTTCCAAAGTTGTAGTTCTTGGATAGATCTTTCTAACGAGATATTGTGCGTGTCAAACGGAGATCGTATGCCAAAGTTACGACACCGGGAAGTTGATGTACCAATTTACCCAAATGGGGCCCACAGTTTGGCGTTTCATCTTCTAGGGTTCTTGGACCGATGCTTCTCTTCCCAAAGTTGTAGTTCTCGGATAGACATTTCTAACGAGATATTGTGCATGTCAAATGGAGATCGTATGCCAAAGTTACGACCCTGGGAAGTTGATGTGCCAATTTACCCAAACGAGGCCCACAGTTTGGCGTTTCATCTTTTGGCAGTTCAAATTTCTATCCAGGATAATCTCCTTCTATGTAGTTACTGATAAAGGTTTGGCAGGTTTTCTAGCATAACATTTTATTATCTCCCGCATAATCTTATAGTTGACCTGATCAAAATTCAATATAGTAAGATCCATGACCTCCTCCTCTTCTTCATCTAGAATTCCCAATTCCTTGAGTGGCAGGTGTCCACCCGTAATCGGGGTGGATGGAGGGACTTCCAATAAAGAGATTTCAATTGCATCTCGGATCCTTGTTGTTTCTACTGGATATCGAGATCGCGTTTATTACTGAGCTCTTCTTGCTGATTCTTCATTTCCTCTTATTCCTACCTCCTTTTATCTTCTTCAGACTTTCTCTTATGTTCTTCTTCAAGTCTTTTCTTCTCTCTTTCATATTCCTCCTATTTTCTTCTAAGATTTTCTTTTTCCTTTTGCTTTCTCTCTAGCTCTTCCTTTTCTTGCTTCTTTCCGATTTCTTCTTCTTCCTACCTTTTCTATTGCTTGGCCTCCTGTGTCTTTATTTCTTCTTCCTCCTTCTTCAATCGTTCTTCCTCCTCCTACTTCCTCTTCCTTTCCTCTTCATGTTGTTGCCGCTAGATGTCCTCGAGCTAATGGCCTCCTAACTTCTATGATTGTCTCAGCTCATCTTCCCTTTTTCTCCTTATCTCGTGATTTTTCCTAGAAAGAGTTGCCTTTCTTTCCTCCAGGATTTATTCATCCTGATATCCCTCTTGATCATATGATGAGTCTTCCTTTTCATTGCTTTTATTCTTTTTCTGCTTCCACCTATCTTTTGTTGCTCATTATTTCATTAAGCATGGTTGTCCTAACTTGTGGTTTTATGTTTCCTTGATATTGTTCTACTTGCTCATCCTCCTTTTCATGTTGTTCACTTGGCCCTAACTCCATGATAACATTATACCAATTCATGACTTTATCTTCATGACAATGCTTGTTGTGAAGATATGACCAGTTGAAACCTTCTTTCTTGCAATGGGCTGCTACAATCCTCCTTGATTCATATATGCGGTGACTTAAATCTACAAATTAGTATCCTTTAATTTCCTCAGCTTCTATTTCAACTTCTTTAAAATTCTTGAGGGTGTATGCTCCAATAGTCAAAGGGAAATATGGTCAAGGCTTTTTATTTCCTTTGTGTAATGTTTTAGAGAAGCTTGTGGTCATCTGATAGAAAACCTCCTACAAGATAAGCCTATCCATCACTAGCTTGAGGAGAGCATGAGGAGGCTTATATGAGCCAAAAACTCTCATGAAGTTTCCTTCTTCAATGGGAAAGCATTTTTCCACTCTAGTGATTGTTTTCCTATCTCTCTTATACATGCATGGAGCATCCTCTCCAAAGAGAAACTGGTACAATGAAATGATGAATGAATTGGAAGTGATTTCATGCATACTCATTTATCCTGGATCCTAGAAGATCTTGTAATGAAGGTGCACAGCCTCCGCCATCTTGAGCGTCTAGTTATAGCTCCAGTCCTCGAAATGACATGTTACACACAAAACATCCAAGAGGTATGATTCCATATAAAATTTTGATGGTTGGTCCTTTTGGAGGTTCTTAGTTTCCTGTATATTGGTCTTCAAAGTTGAAGCCAAAATGCTTGACCAATTGAAAATAGTTCGCCTGGTAGCAACCATGTACATGATAGGTACCCAAGTCCCTAGGAAGGTGTCGATGTCCCACTTTCCATATAAATGGTTCATCATTGCTGCCATAAGTTGGTATACCTTCCTAAGGCCCTTTGTTTTATAAATATGATTAGTATTGACCCAAAACTTGGAGGGTTCTTACCACCATGATTTTAGGATATCTTTAGTTGACATTTGGAAATATAACATCCATCTAGTGTTGAAGATCTCCTCTTTCTCTGGTAGCTTGTAGCAGGAAGAAATGTTTGCAATAGTAAAAGAAGTGAAAGCTTCAACCATGTGGCTCCTTATAACCCATTGTTCTAAATCTCTATTCTATAGTATCTATTCGATGGTTTCTGCTCATGGGAAGACTAGAAGATGTGTGGCTACTTTGTGAAGCCATGACCTTTTGATATTAATTTATACTTTAAAGTCCTCCCGGTCTTGGGGAATGCTTTTCTTATAGAACTCAGAGTATATATCGAACCATGAGAGCTTGGCGGTCTTGTTAATGTTGCATGTCGTGTCCCAGTAGTGTAATAATCTCTCCCACATTTACCAACTTTCACTGGCTTGTCAAGGTAAACATGAGACATAGAGATACTATGACATGACCTGATCTTCTAGGTCCCATTAAGGAAATGGGGTCAACTACTGATGACAAACTGAACTTTCACAACATCCTAGTCCTTCAATCTCAAAACCTGGTGGTTTTGTCATATATACATCTTCCTGTAAATCTCCATTGAGGAAATCACTTTTAACATCCATCTTATGAACTTTCCATCCTTTCTGAGCTACTAATGCAAGTGTTAATCTGATGGTGTTCCATTTAGCTGTAGGGGAAAAAGTTTCCTCATAATCAATGCATTCCTGCTGTGTAAAACCCTTAGCAACAAGTCTTGACTTGTACTTGTCAATGTCTCCATTTTGCTTGTACTTAATTCTCTAAACCCATTTGCATCCAATGGGTTTGACATTTTTAGGACAATCAACAAGTTTCCAAGTGTTGTTTTCTATTACTGTCTGACAATCTTCAATCATATCCTTTTGCCATTCTTTATGTTTTACTGTCTCTTTGTATGTGGAGGGCTCAGTAAAATCATTTGTTACCAAGGAAAAATTTTATTCATTTCTATGTGATCCCCATGTGCTTGTTTTGTTTTTCTCATTAGGCCTAAGATCTTTCAAAAGTTGAACAACCCATTTTGGTAGTTGATGTTCACTTGTTTAAGGATTTGAATAATCACCATCATTGTAAACTGGATTGATGTAAACAGATGTTCGTTGATCAACTGAAGGTTTAGGGGGTGGAGAATCACTATCAAAAGAACTGTTGCCAGTAGGAGATTCAGATGAACTACCAAAAGATCTAGTTGGTGTAGTTGAAGTAGATGGACTAGATGAACCATTTTCAGATGAAGGAAAATCAAGTTCATACCAATGTTGTGAACTTGGTTGACTTTGCATTTTTCCTTTTCTTTTATCTCCCTTAGTTTCTAATCTTTGTAGGAGATTTTTGATCTCTATGGCACTCTTACTTTCTATTTCATCAAAAATCACATCCCTGCTAACAACAAATTTTCCATTGGACAGAAGTCGATACCATTTCTTCTCATTATAATACCCAATCATTGTGCACTTCAAACTTCGTGAATCAAGCTTAGTTAATTTTTCTTTTGGAACTAAGGCATAACACACTGATCCAAAAAATTTGAGATGTTTAACTCGAGGTTTAAAACCAAACCATGCTCCATAAGATGTAATTCCATCCAAAGAAGCAGTAGGATACATGCTCCTTAACTAGACTGTTGTATGTATTTCTTCTGCCCAATATATAGGACTTAAATTTTTGAAAGTTAACATGGATCTTTCCATTCCTAACAAAGTACGATTCATTCTCTCTACTACTCCATTTTGTTGTGGAGTGTAGTCATTTGTAAGATGTATTTTTATACCATTGTCCCTGCAATAAGTTTGGAACTCATTGGAAGTGAATTCCCCTCTATTTTCTGTCCTAAGAGTGACAATCTTTTCTTTGACTTCATTCTCAACAAGTTGGTGAAAATTTTAAACTTTTCGAATGTTTATGACTTTTGCTTAAAAAAACCCCAAGCCATTGTACTGAAATCATTAATGAAGAGTAAAAAGTATCTGCAACCTCCTAGAGAAGTGTGTATAGGTCCACAAATACCACTGTGAACGAATTGCAAACGCCTATTTGCACACCATGAACTTGTTGGAAAACTCTCTCTACTTTGTTTCCATAAATGCAAGCTTCACATTTTGCATTTTTTTCTTAAAAGTTGGAATTCCTAAACCATTCCTTGTTTTTGAAGTTGAGAGAGACTTTCAAAGTTTAAATGTCCATATCTTATATGCCACAACCTTATTGGTGATATATATGTACTTGTTGCTCCCGCAAAGCTAGAATTCTATGGAATAATTGTTCCTTTCATCCTTAACAATTTTCCATCTTTGTATCCTATCATGACTGTTTTCATACTCTGTTTGATTGAGTTTATTTTGACTAAACCATCCTCCATAACAACCAGATGTCCTCCTTGTCGAATCATGAATAAAGACAACAAATTCTTTTTGAAAGTTGGTACATACCAAACATTTGAAATCAATTTTTCTCCGATGCCGGGAAGATAAACTTTTACTACACCTTTTCATGAGTGTGTTTGTATCATATGCAAGAAAGATTGAATTGAGATGGCATTGTTGAAAATTCCAAAAGAAGTCACGTCGAAAAGTCATGTGTTGAGTTTTCGTCTATAAACTCCCACAAATTTTCTATGCAATTTTTATTTTTTTAATTAATAAAATTTGTGTGTTTGGGGACACTTCTGCCATTATTATGGCATTGAACTGAGATGACATTGTTGAAAATTCCAAAAGAAGTGATGTTGAAAAGTCATGTGTTGTGTTTCTCATGTATCTAAGATCCAAGCATCTTCATAATCACTTTTAAGATATGTGGAGACATGTAATGTTGTTGATTCTGAACTTTGAAACGTAGCGAAGACATATTCTAAGCCATCATCTTCTTCATCATTAGCAAACTGTGTTGTGTTTTGATGAAACTTTGAAATTTTGTCATTATAATTTCGACAATCTTCAACATAATGACCAACTTTATTACATATTCTACAAATAACTTGACTAAAATGTTTGCCTTTTCCTTGACTCTGCCCTTTTCCTTTGCTTTGTCCTCTGCTTTGATTTTTTCCTCTACCTTGACATTGTCCTCTTCCTTGATTGTTTCCTCTGCCTTGAAAATCGTCTCTGCCAAAATTGTTGCCTATGTTGAAGTTGTTTCCTCTGCCTTGACTTCTACCACGACCTTGTCCACTATGTGTTGCTGGATTTTGATTGAAGTGCCCTCTTCCTCTACCTCTAGAACTATCAGTTGAAGATTTACTAGTGCTAGCTTTCGTGAAGAAGACATCTTCCCCAATATGTTTCTTCTTCCCAAAATTTTTGTCATGTTGAGCTAGTATTTCACTTAATTCATCAAATGTTAACTTCTCTAACTTTCTAGTTACTTGTAGAGCTGCCAAAAAATGAGTATATGAAAAAGGCAATCGTGCAATCAGAATTGTAGTCGTGAAACTATCATCCACTGCTTGAAAACCAGCATTTACTATTTCTTGCTTAATGTTATTAAGTCTGGAAATATATTCAAGTACATCTCCTTCAATCAATTTCTATAAGAGCAACTTCATTTAAAGATCAACTTTCTTAGATTCAGGTTATGTATCAAACAAATCTTTAAAAGTTCTCAAAGCAGACCATGCATTAGAAGCAATTTCAATGTGAACATACATTTCATCATTAACTGAAAATTTGATTAATGCTAATGCTTTGGCATTTTTGATCTCCCATTTAGCTAGTAGAGCTGCATCTGTAGGTTTATTTGGTTTAACATCATCATCACATACATCTCGCCAAAGTTCATTGTAAATTAAAGTGCTTTCAATGAACATGTTCCATGTCTTGTATGTCTTTGCACCTTCAAACTTGTCGGAATCAGAAAATAAGTTTGTCAACTTTGACATTGTAAAAGTAAATATAAGCACTAAATTGGATCATGCACTAGAAACAGAGGATGAACAACACACCATTCACAAAAATGCCACACAAAAAATGATCTATTGGGGCTTGGCTTTGACCCTCATATAGTCGTTAAAGGGGAAAAATGACTGAGCTTTGCATTTGGCTCTAGTCAACTTTCCTAAAATTTTACAATGAAACTTTCGAAATTTAACTGTTTACCATGCTTTTGCAAATTTTACCTATAAAAAAATTGTTCTAACTTTGAGTTACAATTTTAACACCCCATATTTACAAATTACAAAATTACCCCTTATTACTCCAAATTTTCAAATTTTACAAAAAATCACCACTCCAAAAATTACAAATAACCCATTTTCACTCTAGTGACAAAACTCCAAATTAAAAAAAAAAAAAAAAAAATAAATAAATAATCCAAAAAACTCACACCTTAACAAAATATTAAAAACCATACAATTTTTTTAACCAATACTCCTTATTTCTCCAAGAAAAACAGAAAATAAATAAAAAATTACAAATTCCAATAATAAGCTTTTATCTTTCAATATTTTTAAACTCTCAATTAAAATAATTTCATGAAGTCCCTTTTAAAGAAGGGAATTAAAAAGTGAAAAAATTTCATGTAATTCCTTTTTAATAAAGTGAATTAAAATGTGAACTTTACGGATTCACTTTAAAAGTGAAAGATCTCCTTTTAAAAAGTCAAAGCACACTTTAAAAAATTCATTTGGAAACGCAGCATAAAAATTTTCAACCATATCTTTCGTTCATTTTTCCTTTGGGGCAGACAGAAATTACCAATTTACAATTTGCAGTTGCAGACTTTGATTCCCTTAAGCTCTGTCATGATCCAGCTATGTCTTCTGAGTCGAATTATGCTTAAATTGCTGGGAATTTTTTTCCGAAGGTAACGATCCTCTGCTTCTCTGTTGAGGAGAACTTATTAAAACAGTAGAGAGAAGTTCAAGTAGATTACGTTGTCTGCCACATAGGTAATCCCGTATTTTGTTGTTGCTGTTATTGTAAATAGGGAATTTGATTTCTTGTTGAATTCTTGTGTAATCTGCTCCAACTCTGTTGTATTTGGTGTGCCTCAGATGCTCTTGTAAAAGATTCCACGACTCTTCAATCCGGAAGCCGTTGAATACAGCACGCAGCAGGAAAATGTACAGAAGAATCAAATATGTGTTAACTCCAGCCTTATTTTCAAAATCTTGAAAAGCACCAACCTGTGCACTTAAAATGGGCAAGCTCGAAATACCAAATGTCATGAGATGAAAGGCAGAGCAACATATGAAACTCGATTGCTAATTTCAGTTGGAAGGTCCTGTTGCAGATTCTGAACGAAGTGCACTAACGGTTTTAAACAGTTTTTTTCAGGAATGTAGATCTAGGTTTTGAAATATAGATTTAAATGGCAGATATTAAGATGTGGAAGAATTGGCAGCGTAGCGCGGGGAGAGGCTAAAGACCAGGGAATCCCATGAATTATTGACATCCCAGGAATTATTGACATCATAATTATTTAGAGACTAAATAATTTGATGGAGTTTTCCAAGAGTCTACAGAGTTGGAATCTCTTTTTCACATCACCTGCTTCACTAAAGATTTGATACCATAATAATGGCAGAAGTGTCCGACACACAAATTTTATTAATTAGAAAAAAAAAATTACATAGAAAATTTGCAAGAGTCTAGGCACGAAAACTCAACACTCTTGCAAGCCGGAGAATGTGCTTTAAATCAGTGAAATGTCCTAACTTATTTTAGTTATGAATAATTTATTTAATTAACAAGTGTCCATTTACATTAAATGCTATCCTAACCAATCTACTAACTATTTTCCTAAATTGAAGCTTAAGAAATGACACCTTTCTAGATGCCATATCTTTTACAACCATTCATTATTTCTAAAAGGTTTTGAATATTTAATAAAATATTCTAAATAAATAAATACTATATTCTAACTATTAAACTTTGATATATGTATTTTGTATCATCTAACAAGGTTTACATAAAGTTTTGAAAACGATGTCAAATGAGATGGTAGTAATCAAAAAACAAGTTGTTTAATCTTTAAGGAAGTCCTTTCAACCTTTCAAATGGAATCAACCATCACAATCACAACCTTCCACTCATATATCAAATGCAAAATTTGATGAGGATGATGAAGAAGAAGAAACATCTCTATCTTCTGATGAAGCACAAGAAGAGGAAATAGTTGAAGCTCATGGTTTATGGGACCTCATCTTGACCACTTTAGGGAATGAAGAAGAAGAAGAAGCTTTGCTAGTAAATACTAGAAGCAAGGGACCCCTTGATACTACTTCATCAAGTAAAAATCAAAAGTCCTCCACTCCTACTAAAGAGAAAGGTACGATTGAAAAGGCTTTTACTCAATCTTATGATTCTGCTCCAACTACTTCCAAGTCTCCCTCATCATCTAAAACTTTGATAGTTTCAAATATCATTGAATATAATATTATAGAGGACATGAAAAAGATCAAAGCTAACATTTCCTTATATGAGGTCAATAAATTAAAACTAAAATTGTTACTCAATGAATTAAATGTTGCCCATGCATCTTTATTACCTTCTACTATTGTTACTTCAAAAACCTCAAAAGGAAATCATATACCCCCAAATGTCCCTATAAATAAGATTGATTCTTTGGATGTTGTTTTGATTGGAGATAGATCAAATTCTCACACTCCTCATTTTCTATTAACTTTTGAAATCTTTAACAAAAATGTTCATAACTGTTTAGTAGATTATGGTGCATCATCCAATATCATGCCTTATTCAGTTTGTCTCAAATTGAATTTTACACCTAAGAAATCTGTTGTACAAATTGTCCAATTAGACCGAACAAAAGTCAAAGTATTAGGAGAGATGAATGTTGTCTTAATCAGACTATCTTCAAATCCAAAATTTTGTCAAATAATTGATATATTGGTCACAAACATCCATGAATTTTATGGCCTTATTTTAAGCAAGGATTGGTATGAAAAACTACATGGTTATTTTGCAACTGATTGGTCACATCTTTGGCTCCCTTACAATGGAAAACCTAATCAAAATCGTGTTGATAGGGAAAAACATATGAGGTTAGATATCATTTTTGGGATTCAACTGCATTAAGTAAGTCATCCAAACGTATGACCATTTCCATGAGAGGTAGTCGTAACTGACTAATTTCTCATGATTTTTTAGTAGTTCACTTAGCACTCATTGCATCGGGTGATGCTCACAGGGGTGAAGAAGTGGGATTGAAACTAGTGAAATGTGGAGAACAAATCACATAGCATCAATCATCACTTCCGGGGCTTGCACCCGGTAACCAGGACTTCCCAGGAGGTCACCCATCCCAGAACTCCTCTGGCTCAAGCGCGCTTAACTGTGGAGTTTTTCCCACAATCAAGCCCACTTAGCTTGCTACCCCATTTGCAAAACCTTAGCAAGTATTGTGCCTCATGAACCATTCAATTAGAGATCCCTTGACTCTTTTTGACTTAAACATATGAGGTATTATGTGACCAATCTAGATGAAGAAAATGAACTAGTGGTGTTCACAAACAATATTCTGGGAAATTATTCTCTAGAATCTTTCTTTGGAAATTTCTCAACTCAGAACTCTCCATTTCCTGTTGATTATGTTTTATCTCAGATAGAAAAATTTTCACAAACATATTCATCAAAATGCATCAATATTGTAGATAATGTTGTAAATAAGTGTGATGAATTGTTTTGGACTCTTTACTTTGATGGGTCAAGATCTAATGATGGTGCAGGAGCTGGATGCATCATAGTAAAACCAAATGGAGAAAAAAACCATGCTTGCATGCATATTGGAATTTGATTGTACGAACAACAATGTTGAACATGAAGCATTGGTACAAGGTTTGCAAAAGACTATAAGTCTTGATGTCAAGTGTCTTAAAATTTACGGTGATTTAGAGATTGTCATTAAGCAAGTGAGAAACAATATTCATTGTGTTTCCAATCACCTTAAACATTATCAATCCTTGATCCAAGATTTAACTACTCATTTCAATGAATTCAATATAACTCTGATTCCAAGATTATATAATGCTAGTGTTCATCTCCTAGCCAATGTTACTTCAAATCTCATTCCTCCTGAAGATTTTAGTTCTGGTAGATTTTCAATTGAGTTTATTTTTTGCCCCTCCATTCCAGATAACATAACTAATTGGCATGTATTCAATGATGACAATGATATCCTAATTTTTTTTAACTTCTGAAGGGTCTTATTCATATCAAATCATTGATGAGGATGAACATGATAAGCAGCTAAATAAGTCTCTTGAAGAAAATTCTTTGCCAAAGCTTGTAGTTAAACTATAAGACTTATATGATTTGAAAGATAGATTCAAGAAGGTTATTAATTGCAAACTCCAAAGTAGTACCTTAAGATTTGAATTGGTCAATCTAGGGTGTGATCATAAACCCCAAAACATCAATTTAGACCTTGGAATTACACCAAATGAAAGATCTGCTTTCAGTAATTTTTTAAAGAGATACAAGGATGTATTTGCCTCTAGTTATGATGATTTAAAATCCTATGACACATTTATCATTCAACATACTATACCCATGCTGCTTGATGTAAAACTTATTCAACAAAAACTTAGAAAGATTCACCCTAATCTTGAAGCTCAAATCAAGACCGAGTTAAATAAGATACTCAAAGCCAAAATTATATTCATGGTCAGACATTCAAAGTGGGTTTCAAATATTGTGTCAGTTTTGAAAAAGAATGGAGACATTCGAATTTGCATAGATTTTAGGAATTTAAATAAAACATGTGAAAATAATAATTTTTCTTTGCCTCCAATGGAACAAATTTTGCAATTTGTTTCAAGTTCTGAATTGATGTCATTTTTAGATGGTTTTTCAGACTATAACTAAATTCTTGTCCATCCTAAAGATAGACTAAAAACCACATTCATAACCAAATGGGGAACATACGCTTATCAGAAGATGCCTTTTGGATTGTGTTGACGGTGTTGGACCCACCAACATGTCAAGGGATATCCCCGGTAAGAAGTCCCAACTAGACCTCAGATCGTTTGGAGTATGAGTCCCGGCAGTGGGTAGTACGGTATCGCCTTGACTGCGGTTGTGCATAAAGGTTAGTAAGATGTCCTTGTTGGAAGCAAGGGTGTGACATTGCAGCAAGTTAGGGAAGATGCATGGAAAGGCTCTACCACATGGAAGGGGAGAGGAGTGCGCTCCTTAGAAGCATGTAATAATACACAACTTGAAATGGAACACATGAGCTGAAAGACATCACAAGATGGAAAGCACAATAGTGGACAATCCAAAGTGATGAGTTAAACCAACAACACACTTCGATAAGATTCATACAAACATATACAGAATAGTCCATACATACATGCGTAAATTACAACTACATACATTGTTAGAGTAACCAGAGTAGTTGAACTACAATATCGATACATGCATGAAACGTGATGGCTTTGCTATATTAAAAGAGTGAAAGATCCAATCATACATACAACCATGACAACCTCTAGCCCCGATAGTGGAACGTTACAATCACTACTGCCTACTCCTCGAAAGAGATGTACTTTCTCTGCATTGTGGAGAAGCCAAGGCTCGTTATAATACACTCCAAGCTTTCTCTAAGTTATACTTATCAGAAGCTTGGATCTCAAAAGCCTGTACAATGAGTTATGAGGTTCTAAATATAGCAAAGGGTGGGGTGACCCTTGACATCCCCCTTTGTGACTCTTACCCTACCCTCATGACTCGTCAACTTACACATGATTGTTTACATTCTATTATTGACACTTGGTCTTTCATTTTACAACATGTTTACAATACAATCGCACATGTACCCATGTGTGACAAAAATGGGCTTAAGTAAGCCATACAAGACATCACTGAGACTTAGATAGTTGTGGGAAGACTAACTCATCGGCGTCCTCTTAGTGATCGTTGGTGGTGAACTAATGCCAAGCTTGGTAGTCTGCTATGGTGTCCATGTACTCCTTGGTGACATCCTTTTGAAAGCGAACTCTTACCTCTGTAGCATCTGGGTACACTGATCTGACACCTCTGTCCAACTCATCATGTAGCATGCACATCATGGTCTTGATTGCAGCCGAACCAACAACATACTTATGCATAGTGTCTGCGCTCATCTGCAAATTTGTGTTGGTGGCTATGTGCATCAACTACTCGAAGTACATGTCTAGCTCTAGTCAGAGTTGGTTCTTTGCTTTCGCCTTGGTGAGTATGCCAATGGATGGGATCGCATGCATGCGCACAATGACATTC
The DNA here is from genome assembly GCA_000404065.3 of Pinus taeda. Lineage (NCBI taxonomy): Eukaryota > Viridiplantae > Streptophyta > Pinopsida > Pinales > Pinaceae > Pinus > Pinus taeda. The sequence goes on from APFE030678587.1 coordinate 18,531, forward strand.
ATGCTCTTGAACACTCATGTATGTGAAGCCTATAAGATGGTGATGAGCTATGAGAGTTTCTCATAGTTCTGGATTTGACTCCAGATGCATGCCTTCAACTCCACTGCCTTTGGCTTCATCATCTTTGGCAAGTACAACAGGGCTCCCTTGTGCCTCATTGTCAATATCTGTGTGTGATCGACAACAATGTGTATGTCTGTTAAGATGTGTGCTCTCCTAGCACAGTGCTACTATCAACCATTGAGATGGACAACTAACCTATGCATGGTGACGAACTTGAAGTATAGCTTCCGCATGATTGTCTCGAGAAAAAATACTTCATCAAGTATGACTTTCCACCACTCTACTCTAGTGGATGTTGTAGCTTTCTCTTCTCTCTGCTTGGTCGCTTGAAATACCTTAGCCATGTGCTCGTTCTCAGCTATCAAGAATCTCACACTTGAATTGGTGGCTTCAGCATATGCCTTTGTAGCATCGGCCAATGTAGGTGGATGTCTCCGCACATCGGACATAATCACTCATTCTTGAAAATGCGAAAGAGATGCATGGATATGCGAAGTGGGCACTCTTTTCAAATACACAACTCTGTGTTGTGACTCGTTAAAGGATATGTTTTGCACATCTTCTTCCAGATTGTTCTTAAGGATTTTAGTGTCTCCTTGATCACTTGGGACTTGCTCTGCTCCCGGATCTGGTGAAGCCTATGGAGTGACCTCTAGGTCCTTGGGCATGAGGTCTATATCTTGATCCTACTCGAGCTGAACCACATCCATGTCCATCTTCTCCAACATTTGTTCAATCTCTTGAGAAAAGTCTTGATCCTACGACTACTCACCCTGTTTGCTATCTGTCGTTGTTATGTCAAGTGTTGTTTCCTTGTGTGCTGCTAACCATTCTACAGCCACTCTGACTATTTCATTGAGCCATGAGGAGTTATCACAGTATCTCCATGGGTCTTCCTTTGGCCAGTGTCATACCTTGTGGATTTAAGGATGATACACTCTCGCACAATGGTTCTTCACTAAGTAATGCGGGTCATATGGATTGAAACTTCTGGTGTCGAAGGTGAACCTCTTGAATTTCTTTGTCTCAGCTTTAGCATGCTTGAGACTTTGGATCTCATACAAACCGATCTGCAAAGGAAGAGCGAGCCAAGGTTCGTTCTTCTTCCTGTGTAGTCTTGCTGACAACCCTGCCGAGATGTGGTATGCAACCTCTTGCGTGACCATCTTGTCCATGGAAAACTTCAGTAACGCATGCGAAGCCTTCTCCATGTTGTACATCAGGATGAAGGTGCCAAGGGGTGAGGCGTACCAATCTACTATGTTAACCAATGCCTCCATCGCTTCCTGTGACATGCAAGGCAGATCCTGCTCAAAGAACATCCTATACACTGGGGTGACAAAGTGGTCTGATAGCTGTAGTATAACTCCATGGCAGCTACACTCAAAGAACAACCTATAATAGATGTGCACAGAGGTTTCTAAATGTGTCAATGCCCAACCCAGGCTAGGGAGTTGTTGACGGGGACAAACTTCATCAAGAATGTGGGAAAAAATGAATAGCTTTGCCTACTTACCCATGGGCAGATGTTGGGAATTTGTTACTTGCCCCTTTAGCTAGAGAGCCAACATGTCAGACCAATTGAAAGGTATTCCTTTGTTTTCTAGCTGATCCAACACAATCACCCAACTCTGCAGGAAGTTTTATGTAATCTATTGGTCGTATATGTGGCATGCAAAGATGACCAAGAAATGATAAGCCTTCTGCAATGTCTTTGTCTTGTATACATGGTTTGGTGTTGTCCTGAACTTAGACAGCTCTCTCACCCAGCTCTTCAAGATGTCTCTTGAGTTCACACTACTGCTGGGATTGGTGAGGAGTGCGTCCATTTTGTTCACCAGCTGCGACAAATGATACATCTCCTGAACATTCTCTACCTTGAAGGAAGTAAGTTATGTTCCATTGACACTATTTAGTACCATTGTCTTTGGATCAGTATGCGAGACAATCCAATGGATCATGTCTGCGTATGGAAATGTGGGATACCTGCATGCAACTTGATAAAAGCCAGACTTGTGTATGTTGACATAGACTCTGCAGTCCTCCAGATTCTCCTCAAAGTTACATGAAAATATTTCATTGATGTATTTCCATGTCATATTGATCTCCTTCTCTATGAACAACTTAGTATCTTCATATATGGGCAAGCTCACAGACACTTGCTCGACCACATCTCCAGTTGTGCTCTCTATGGTGTCACTTAACCCTACTCTCTTGGAAGCCATTGTGCCTGTACTACTGAGAGACTGATGAAAAGTTGTGATACCTGCATACAGATCAACACTGATGGCAAGAAAAATTTCAGTTGAAAAACAAAAGCAACTTGAGTACTAACATGTAACATACATGAGTGACTGCTTGGGAAAATTGCGCAATTTTCTCTAGGAGAGGCTGGGAGAATTACTGCTGGAACTGCGCAGAGCATAGTCTACACTGCCAGTGAAGTGACTGATTGCTGAAATTGCACTGATCACTGTCCATCTTGGCCTGTTGAGGACTAGAACTGTGCAATGCACAGTTTCAGTCAGCATGACTACTACTCAGGAAATTGCACTACGCAAACCTGGGGGCCAATCGAGGCACTATCTCTCAAAACTACACAGAGCACAACCTAGGAGGCTAGTGTGGGGCAAGCTCTATGCAATTCCTAGGAGCAAGGCAAGTCCTTCGATCCTAGAAATGAGCAGTGCAAGTCAGGAAAGGCAAGCTCTGGGCCAAGACAGCTCAGACTTGCCAACGGACAACTAAAAATCAGTAAGGACTAAAAGCATGTGTAGAGTTGGTACAGACATGAGTGAATGAACATGCATGTCATTACGGGTAGTGCAGGATTCAGTAGAATGGGGAAACAATGAAGTGTGTGAAGTGAGTCATTGCAGTGACGACTGTTAGTGCAGAAATAGTGTCATGCATGCGACGGAAAGGAAATGCAATGCAAAACTCGAAACAATGCTTCTACAAGCTAGCGTGCATTGAAACGACAACAATCATTCAACAAAACCAAGAAAACAACATTCACACAAACCGAAATGTAAAAAGTGACAGAAAAGCAGCAAAAGACAGAAAAGCGGACTTACTCAAAAAAAGTTGTGATGAGTGTGTCTAAGGTTCCTAGAGACATTGGGAATTCCAGAGCTCCAAGATTGAAAGTGAAGAATGAGCTTTGAAGTGTCAAATAAATATTTTTGACAAGATCGAAGTTTATGATGCACATGCCACAATTCTAGGAAAAAATGACACTTTGCAGGAGGTTTCTAAAACAGCTTTTGCATGTGAACCCCAACTCCTAAAATAGATCCCTAAAATCTAGGGATGCTTTTTTCTTTTTTGGAAAAACTTCCCATGCATGCAAGGAAATATTGCATAGTCCTGGAGGGAACCAGTCAACCCATGAGCACATGCAATGGTTAGCAAGCCTTGGGATGACTTTTGCGCAATTTCTAGGTTGAGTGGCTCTGGCTGCCCCTCAATTTCTATGGAAATTCTGGACTAAAGCCAATGCTCCCAGTCAGAATTGCACGAATTCTGAGAGAAAACCCGATGATGGGCTACTCTGCACAATTTTCTTGAGGAAGGTAGCCTGCCTACTCTGTGAAATTCTGGAGAGCAGTGTTGGCTTCCAGAGTGCACTATGCAATTCCAGAGAGCAAGGTTGGTTTCCCTCCAGTGCTGCTCAGTTTTCCAAGTCAGCACAAGAGTCGTTTTGAGACCAAGTCATGGGATGTCAACTTGTAGGAGAAAGACAAATAAGTTAGCAAACACAAGTTGATAAGCCAAAGAAACTCAACTAAAATCATAAGTACCTAGGTAGTGCAAGGCATGCTACTAAAGATAGTTGGTAGGGAGGCTCCAAAAAGAAGCTAAGGTAAAATTTTGGAGGGTGGTTGTAGCCGCTACAACATTGGCGACACGCTGGTAGAACTCCAAATTTATGAATGGACCTTGTTTCTTGAAAAGCAAGTCTAACTCCTTTGGAATTATTATTCAATTGTTAGATCATCATGGTTTCCACACTAGCTTGAGTGAAAGATGTAGCACCTACCATTCTCTTGATTTTTCATCACACATTCCAAGCCAAGTCAACTTAGTTGTTTTAATTGGGGATGAGGGGTATATTGGTGCACAATTAATATAACTGTCAGAGTTTAAGTTTCATCTCTAGTGTTGCTCCACTGCCAAAAGGCATGGACAATACCTCTATGAAGTCACGTAGGAACACAAGCATCGCTCCACTGCCAGCGAGCCTGGTCAGTACCCAGGGAGAGTTACTTGCATCACCTCTTTGCATAGGAAGCCTTTCTCATCTTTCGCCTTATTCATTTTTCAATTTTTTTTAATTCTTCATTTTTAAAGAAATGTGCATAGGCACTTATTTATTTCACAAGCGGAAGAGGTATCCCAACAAGAGAAAAAGAGGTTGTTCCTTCATAGAAGTATGTTATATATGCCCCTGACATAATTTTTAAGGTTTTCCCCCTCACCTTACTCTACTTGACTAAGTTGGCAAGGGTTGACCCAAAAACAACCTACTAGAGTAGTAGGTACTAGTTAAAGCACAAGTGTTGTGTTTTCACCAAGCTTCACTTCGAACAAAACGTATTTTCCGTTGGTGTATCATTGACTGAAGACAACAAGTTCTACTTAAAGAGAGAGGACAATAGATAACCAAGTGTTGATAGTTGTACAAGTCCTCTTGTACTTTATCCTGCTTGTCTTAATAATCACACATAGTTTCATGCAAACTAACCTATGAATGGAAACAAGAAATCAAGACAATATAGCAAAGAGTAGAAGAAAATGAGAAAGCAAAGCAAGCAAGAAAGCAAAAAAACAAAGTAAGAAGGAAAACATGCATGCAAGCAAACAAGACACGAAGAAAACACTACCCCTACTCCTAAGCTAACAGTGCATGGGCCTGATCATGTGAAGTGATATTTCCAATGTGGCCATTGGTGCATTGGTTGACCCATGTTGGTGAAGGCATGGTCTGCAAAAAGGATAGTCATATGAACTAGAAAACATGACAAGCGTTATGCAGACTTAACATGGTGTTGTGACACACTGCATGTAGATGATAAGCATGCACACTCTTTTGACTATGACAGAGGAACAAACATGAGAAAGAGAGACAACTTATGCTTTCCAAGTGTGCCCATTGTGTATGATTCTTCCAATGCATGACAGATGGAATCATGTGATTTAGGTGGAGGAAGTGAAATATGTGTATTATATCAATGTATATAGATGAGTGATGAGGAGCCTTGGGTGGTTTAACAATTTCTTGATCGGAAGCGAAACTAACCTGAGGACAACAAGGGCCTGACATAACCATAAGCTCGGGATGAAGTGCCTCGATAGTCTGTGGGGTTTCGACTTTATCGACATATAGATCATCATAAATGGGTGGATCTGAAAGATCAACAGTGATTGAATCAACATCGTGATCGAATATAGGAGTAAAGAGATCATGATAGCTACGATCAGAAAAATCAATGTATTCATCGGCATCCTCATGGTTTGATGAATCATATAGAGGGGTAGATGAGAAGCAAGAATGATCACCTTCTACATTTTCGAAAAAAGTAGATACAAAATCGAGTGGATTCTTAATGAAATATTTTTCCTCTCCATCATCAAATGATGGACTAACATCGGGTGTGGTATGCAAATGATTGGAAGTATATGCATCTAGGGATGAATTTTCACAAGGAAAATAAGAGATAGTAGAATCACCAAAGATGTCAGGAAAAAGCAGAGGAGGCTCGGATAGAAGGAGGTCATCCTTCACCGTGGGTTCATGTATATATTCCCAATCATACTCATTATAAATGATAGTGCAGGTTGGTTGTGCAAAATCACCTTTGTCAATACCTTGATCTTGGTTAACAACAAGTGTCGAGTCGAGAATGGAAGAACACAAAACAGTGCAATCTGGAGGATCAGTAGAACGTGGGGATGGAGATTGAGGTAACAAGTGCATATGACAACCCATGGGCTTCCCAACCAAATTTGTGTAGAAAATGAGAGTAGTGAGAGTGGGGGGAGGTGACAATTCAACATACTTGCATGCACACTCGCCCACTTCACACTGCAGGGGTGGATTTGTTTAATGAGAGGAAGGTGGACAATCACTTGTGATATCAACTGTGTTTGCTTGAGATTGTGCAACTCCATCACCGAAGTATGTTGAGAGGGGTTTGAGATTTTTTTTCTCTCTTGGATAGATCGATTTGATACAGACATACTCAAATATGTCAAAAAGATAATGGAAAGGCATCTTACTGTTCAGAGCTTCAAAAGAGAGAAGATGGAAGTGATCCCAAAATTCCATTATAGATTCATGTGGGGCCTTCCGTTGTTGTAACATTTTTTTATCAAGTGCTTCAGGATCAAAATGGTGAAAAACATATTCTATTTGATTACTGAATTGTTTGAATGATTGCACGGAGCCATGAGACAGTATGCTACGCCACAACAATGGGTACTCGCGAAGTGTGTGTGCAAGTATCGTACAGGCCATAGTTTCATGAAGATCTTCCAAGTTCGACATGAGTGCATTGAAGTCATCTAAGTGGTTAGGCCATGCTACTTCACCTTCAACATCATACGTGATTTTTGACAGGTCGTCCTAGAACTCCCTCTCGACTTCAAAGATATATCCATTGGACAAACATTTCAGAGGGTGAACTATAACAAAATCCATGATATATGTGCAAAGATTCAAAACAGATTGTGAGGACTCATCTTGTCATCTGGACCTCCTTCTAGTGCCATAAATCTTGACAGTGTTGGACCTGCCAACATGTCAGGGGATCTCCCTAATAAGAAGTCCCAACTAGACCTCAGAGCATTTGGAGTAGGATTCCCAACAGTGGGTAGTACGGTATCGCCTTGACTGTGGTTGCGCTAGAGGTAAGTAAGATTTCCTTGTTGGAAACAAGGGTGTGACATTGCAGCAAGTTAGGGAAGATGCATGGAAAGACTCTAACACACGGAAGGGGAGAGGAGTGTGCCCCTTAGAAGCATGTAAAAGTAAGGGAACACATGAGATGAAAGACATCACAATATGGAAAGCATAATAGTCGACAATCCAAAGTGATGAGTTAAACCAACAACACACTTCGATAAGTTTCATACAAACATATACAGAATAGTTCATACAACATGTGTAAGTTACAACTACATACGTTGTTAGGGTAACCAGAATAGTTGAACTACAATAACAATACATGCATGAAACGTATTGGCTCTGTTATATTAAAATAGTGAAAGATCCAATCATACATACAACCATGACAGACATTAGCCCCAATAGTGGAACGTTATAGTCACTGTTGCCTGCTCCTCCAAAGAGATGTACTTGCTCTGCATTGTGGAGAAGGCAAGGCTCGTTACAATACACTCCAAGCTTTCTCTAAGTTATACTTATCGGAAGCTTGGCTCCCAAAACCTTGTACAATGAGTTATGAGGTTCTATATATAGAAAAGGGTTGGGTGATCCTTGACATTCTTCTTTGTGACTCGTAGCCTACCCTCATGACTCTTCAACTTACACATGGTTGTTTACATTCTACTATTGACACTTGGTCTTTCACTTTACAGCATGTTTACAATACAATCTGCACATGTACCCATGCGAAACAAAAATGGGCTTAAGTAAGCCATATAAGACATCACTAAGACTCAGACAGCTGTGGGAAGACTAACTCGTCGACGTCCTCTTGGTGATCATTGGTTGTGAACTGATGCCAAGCTTGGTAATCTCCTATGGTGTCTGTGTACTTCATGGTGACATCCTTCTGAAAGTGAACTCTTGCCTTTGTAGCATCCAGATACACTGGTATGACACCTCTATCCAACTCGTCATGTATCATGCACATCATGGTCTTGAGTACAGTCAGACCAGTGACATACTTGTGCATAGTGTCTGCGCTCATCTACAAGTATGTGTTGGTGGCTATGTGCATCAACTGAGCAAAGTACATGTCTAGCTCCAATCGTACTTGGTTCTTTGCTTTTCCCTCAGTGAGTAAGCCAATGGATGGGATTGCATGCATGCGCACAATGACATCCATGCTCCTGAACACTCGTGCATGTGAAACCTATAAGCAGGTGATGAGCAGTGGGAGTTCCTCATTGTTTCGAATCTGACTCCAGATGTGTGCTTTCAACTCCACTTCCTTTCGCTTCATCATATTTGGAAAGTACAATAGGGATTTATTGTACCTCATTGTCCATATCTGCATGTGATCAACAATAGTGTATATGTCTGTCAAGATGTGTGCTCTCTTAGCACAGCACTACTGCCAACCATTAAGATGGACCACTGACTTATGTACATTGACAAACCTGAAGTATAACTTTCACATGATTGTCTCGAGAGACAATACTTCATCAAGTATCACTTTCCTCCACTCTACTCTCTTCGATGTTGTAGCTTTCTCGTCTCTCTGTTTGGCCACTTGCAATTCCTTAGCCATGTGCTTGTTCTCAGCTATCAAGAATCCCACACTTGAGATGGTGGCTTCGACATATGCCTTTGTAACATTAACCACTGCAGCTAGATGTTTATGGACATCAGACATGATCACTCATTCTTGAAAATGCACAAGATATGCGTGAACATCTAGAGTGGGTACTCTGCACGACTGCACAAATCTATGTTGTGACTCGTAAAAGGATATGTTGTGCACATCTACTTCTAGATTGTCCTTAAAGATTTCAGTGTCTCATTCATCACTTGGGACTTGCTCTACCCTCGGATCTGCTGAAGCTTGTGGAGTGACCTCTGAGTCCTTGGGCATGATGTTTGTATCCTAATCCTGATCCTACTCCAACTGAACCACAGCCATGTCCATTTTCTCCAACATCTGCTCAATCTCCTGAGCAAAGTCCTACTCTTGCAACTACTAACCTTGTTTCCTATCTGCCAGCTATTCTCTCAAGTGTTGTTTCCATGTGCGAGGCTAACCATTCTACAACCACTCTGTCTGGTTCATTAAGCCTTGACGAGTTATAGAAGTATCTCCGTGGGTCTTCCTCAAGATAATGACATACTATTAAAATTGGCAACCAGGGAAAAACTGCATGTGGGTCATCTTATTCATGGCTGATAATATTTTTATCAGATTCATCTCGTCGAGAGGTGTAGGATTGATATAAAGATCATCCGATTTCGATAAGTATTCATGGAGATATGAATTTATTTTGATTATGGAATTATTATCAAGCCGACCTACAACTCATGTAGCCTCAGAAGCCCAACAGCCGCATCTATTCAAACACCAACGTTGTGTATAAATATAAGAGGACTTTTCCTCATTTGCACTCACTCTTCTCATCACATCTCTCTCTCTCTCTACTACGCAGAAATGAGTCTCTTCTCTATTGCGCAGAAATGGGTCTCTCTCCCACACATGTGAAGCCAGAAGCTATTGAACCTGAAGTTGTAGCTGCAGATCCAAATATTGACCTACATGGCCTAGAATATCTCCTCATCTAAACTATTCTATAGGTTCATCTGAACCTCCTCTAAAAGCCGCAACTTTTGGTGGTGGAATGAAGTCAATCCGATGAACGGTTTGCAAGATATCGACTGCCCTTGTTTGAAGCCGGAAACTGCTGAAATTGAAGCTGCAACTGCAGAAGTAAAGATTTACTTGCGTGGTCTAGAATATCTCCTCATCTAAACTGCATTGTAGGTTCATCTGAACCTCCTCTGAAAGCCACAACTTTTGGTGGTTGAATGAAGTCAATCTGACGAACGGTTTGCAAGATATCGACTACCCTAGTTTGAAGCCGAAAACTACTGAAACTGAAGCTACAACTGCAGAAGTAAAGATTGACCTGTGTGGCCTAGAAGATCTCCTCATCTGAACTGCCCTGTAGGTTCATTTGAACCTCCTATGGAAGCTGCAAGTTTTGGTGGTGGAATGAAGTCAATCCGACGGACTATTTGTGAGATATCGTCTGCCCTAGTTTGATAATGAAGTCACTAATGTTGATGTTGCTGATCTATGTTGGGTTGTGTTATATTCTTTCCACGACTAAACTATGTAGTGAACCAGGGGGTTAGAGGGGGGGTGGAACCCCCCCTTCATTGCATTGATTGCGCAGCGGGGGGGTCATAGGGGGGCGGGTAGCCCCCCTCTACGGGGTTCGGGGCAGCGCCCCGAGAAAAATTGTTTTATGTGTTATGCTCTTGCA
>APFE030678589.1:3959-14192 GCA_000404065.3 Pinus taeda
CTTGAGCTCTGTGCTAGGAGAACCGGCATCAAGATCAATAACTGGATCACCTGACAATCTCTCCTCAATCATGGGCTGCTTGCCCCTCTCTGATACCTGTGCTGCTATCGGAAACGAGGCTCCTTCCACCTGGTGTGGAGATAACACTCGCGGTGCCGATGAAGAAGACGAGACCCCTTCCACCTGGTGTGGAGAAAGTACTCGCCGAGCTGCTGCAAATAAGGCCCTTGGGCCTTTTTGATAGGTGAGCAGAGGTGAAGAGCTGACATGTCTAGTGACAGGGATGTCATGCTGATGTGATGGTCCTCCCTCCTCATGAACAACCTCAGGATGTGGCGGTGATGGTACTGTGAAAAACTCACGAGAGATGAACTCCTCCCATGAGATGCCCTGCTGAGTCAACTGATGCAATACTACTAGCTGAATCAAACCATAATGATGAAGGCTCCTGTACTGCTGTGCTGAGGTCTTCCTCTGCAACATGGGCACCATCTTCTGAATGTTCTGAAAGAAGAAAATCGGGATGTTCATCATCCTCACTCTGGTGAAGTGCGTCAAGAGGCGAATATGATATGTGTACACCTGTGAAAATCTGCCCTCACAGGTAAAATAGTGCATAATGAGCCTCATCATGGGTGCATACTCGCTTCTGAGAAACCTAAATGGAAACACACCTTCCAGATGTCTCATGAATGGTGGCCGGACATAAGGCTCAAAGTGAACACTATCTAACATCTTGCGCTTATTCCACACCTCACCAACATTAGGTATCCCTGTAGCACGTGAGATCACCTCGGGTGTCAATGTAAAGTTCACCCTTGCAAGGTTGACATGTCCATCATGCAAGTGTAAAACAAAAAGGCGGGCCAACTCTCGGTGGTGCTGAATCTGAGAGATCCTTTCACAAAATTCATAGCAAGACATGTACTGGAAACATGAGACTGCCATAGGACAAGCTTGTAACTCTGTCAAAGAGGTGGGCTCCTCTCGCTTATGATGTCCACCCTTACCACCCTTACAAGGCCGCCTTTGTTCCTCAATCTCTGAAGTTGATGATTGGTCATCACTTTGCTCATAAGTTTCGGTTTCTGACATAGTTTAGGAGCAAAGTGGACAACTGTACTCTGTTTCTCTGTAAGTGCTAATTCTATGCCTGTTTCAAGGGGACAAGGACATGAGGGAAATGTTAGGGAAGGGACCTTTTTACAAAGAAAAATGGGAATACATGTATACAAAGGGAATTTAAGGAAAAAACACTGAAAATCCTGCATAGCATCATTATTCCATGTGTTTACATAGGTGTTATGAGGGGTAGGGTTAGGGTTTGATTTTTTATTTTTAAAGGGAAAGGGGTAGGGTTTACTTTATTTGCAAATTTAAAAGGGGAAATTGACATGGAAATATAGGGAAAATGAAATGGGAATGAAGAGAATGATTACAAGGGGAAAAACAATGAAACAACAATAAACCCTAGCACCTTTTTACAAATTTACATACAGCCATATAGAGTGTTTTTCCTTGCACAATTTGATCATTAAAAACACACTCATGATGTCTTTCAAGTAACCAACAACCATTCACAAGTTTAAAGAGCCTACCTCAAGTGATTTGATGAGTTAGAGGAGCTTGAGCAAATTTTGGAATGAGTTTGGAGGGAGACAGCTTGATGGGTTGCGCACCACGCCCAACGGATTGCGCACCTCTGACGGGTCACGTCCGTTGTAAACTCGCTCTGTGGGAAACCCTTTGACAGGTCGCGCACCTGGCCTAACGGGTCGCGCCCATGACCAACGCCCGAACTTGCTTTGTTTTTTCTCCTTTCACTCTATCACTCTCTCAAACTTCTCTTGCAAGTGTTTAGGATGCACAATGAGAGTGATAGGAGGGAGATTGGGTTTTTATAAGTTTCATTTGAAAAAATTTCATGCTCAAACCCACTTTCTAATGTTTCTCTTGACACTTTATAAAACTGACTTTTTGGTTTCTTTTGTTCTGAAATTGACTCATTTAGTGCTTTGGCTTGATTCTTTTTGCAGGTAGATCATCTGAGGGATTTTGGCAAGGGGACCAGGGTTGCATTTTTTTCACTGAAGACTTTCGAAATTTCATCACTTTTTACAAATATTTGAAAAATGACCTTGGCTTTAAAAACAGAGTTTTTAAATCCAAGGTGAAGATTAACTGTACCATATAAAAATTTAGAAGAAACACCTTTACAATCATCCCTCTGGCTTACTGAACACTCATTGAATTTCAAACACATGACCTTGTAACATTTTTGACCAAAACCCTAGACCTAGGAAATTGACCTCAAGAGAAGACAAGACAAGCTTGAAAGAGCTTAATGACTGAAATGACTTGAACCAACAATGCTAAGAGGGGTATAAACACATCAGCTCCTCCATCAAGGTTATGGCATGCCTAACGGGATGCAAAAATTGACACTGATGAGACACCTACATATGAAAATGCAAAGAGTTTTGATCGCTGATGGAGGGCTCAAGACCGACTCTAACATTGGCTCCAATGGGGATGGTAGCTCCTTGGAGGTACCAAGAACCTTAGACCTCTGGGAGAGCAGACCAGTGCTTTATTCATTGGGCAATGGAGTCAACTTCTACATATGTGACCAAATTGAAACAACTTTATTTAACTTGGAAAATTGACTAAAATCCTAGACTAACTTTGACACTAACTCACTCACTTTATGCAGAAAATGAACTGAGTGAAACAACTTGCAAAATTCACACCAACTAATCACCATTTTCAGAATTATAGCCTTCACCGCGGGCCCCAAATTGAAGATGGGAGATCAGTTTCACACTTGCTGCAGAATGAAAATAAAATGGTAATTACAATGAGAGTGATTAGAGCAGAAAATGCTCAAGCATGATACCTTTTGAACAGCCGGCCATTCACCGACCCACCAAGACATTCATCACCGTTCATTTCTTTGAGAAGAAAAGCATTTGGACCGCGATATGCTGTAATTTTGTAAGGACCTTTCCACAAGTTGTCGAATTTTCCATGTTTCCCTTTGTCTTCATTGCGGGCATCCCATCTCAAAACATCATCATCAATTTGAAAATCATCTGATTTGGCCTTTTTGTCATAGATTTTCTTTATGCGCTCCTGCAACTTAAGGGAATTTTGATGAACGTCTTCTCGTGTCTGCTGTAAATGAATCATTTGACTGATCCGCCATTGCATAGGATCCTCCTCACCACCAGCTTCTTGAAACAGCTTGGCTACTGGAACACTAAGTGAGGTACGAAACACTGCATCTACTCCATAAACCAGTTCAAAAGGTGACATACCAATTGAATTCTTTTGACTTACCCGATCAACCCATAATGCATTTATTAACTTCTTGTGCCAGCTCTTCTTATTTATTTCTAGCAATTTCTTTATGATGTTCACTAGAGATTTATTCGAAGATTCAGCCAGCCCATTACCTTGTGGATGGTAGGCGATCGAATGCCCCAAGCTGATGTTATATTTATAGCAAAAATCAACCATTTTCTTCGATTTGAATGCTGCTGCATTATCTGTAATCAACTTATGTGGACAGTCGGAACATGACAAGATATTACTTTCAAGAAAAGAGATAATTACCGAGTCCGTGGCTTGCCGGGTGGGAATGGCTTCAATCCACTTCGTGAAGTAATCTGTGGTAGTCAAGATCCATCGATGCTGCCCGGAAGATGCTGGGTGAATTTCGCCAATAAAATCCAAGCCCCATTGCTGAAATGGTGTGCTGATTTCAACGGGCTTGAGAGGCAACGACTGTAATTTTTGCTTTCCTTGAAATATTTGACATTCATGACAGCTCTTTACCGCTTTATACACATCAGAAAATAAAGAAGGCCAATAGAAACCAGCTCTCAAGATCTTATTAGCGGTAGTCTTCCAAAATAAGTGACCCCCACAGTCACCTTTATGAAAATCTTCCACTGTTGTCTTGGCTTCCTCTTCGATCAAACAGTTCAGCAATATGCCACCGGGATCTTTCCAATAAAGTGCAGATTTGATAATGCAAAATTTGGCAGCCTTTAGTTTCAATGTTCTAGCTTTGTTTCTAGGCATTCCAGGGGGTGAAGACAAATTTTGAAGCACATAAACTATATCAGCATACCAAGGAGAAGACACAAAGATATCGGATACCTGTAGAATTGAATTTTCTTCATCTTCATCGCACAAGGCAGCAATTAAATTGATATCAAGGACGTGAAGATTTGTTTCAGCCATCAACTTAGCAAGACCTTGACCTTTAATCAACTTGGTAGGCTTAATTTCTACATCATACTCTAATAATGCAATGATCCACTTACCCCTTCTTCCTTCCGGTTCCATTTGTACTAAAACATCCTTCACGGCTGCATTGGGAACATATGCTAAAATATGAGAATTCAATATGTATACCCGGAAATCTTTCAAAGCTTTGATCAGCGCCAATGCTTGCTTCTCAATGATATTATAATTCAGCGCTCCGTCTCTTATGATGCGGCTGAAAAAAGCTATGGGCCTCTCAACTCCATTTCTCTTTTGCATCAACACGGCTGCCAACGTGTGGTCGGAAGCAAATGAAAACAAAATAAAATCCTGTGTGTAATCTGGGCTGATCAAAGTTGGGGCTGAAGATAATATTACCTTTATCAAATTAAAATACTTCACCGCCTCTTCGGTCCATTTGAGCTCGCTGTCCTTCTTGAGCATATTGGTTATCTCTCTAAGATGTTCGGCGAGATTGGGGATGAAGCGACGCAGAAAATTTAATTTACCATTGAAGGACTAAATTTCTTTCTTGCTACGGGGCTGCTCCAATTGCTGAATTGCTTCCACTCGTGCAGGATCTATACGAATGCCATCTTTAGAAATGATGTGGCCCAACAGCTTGCCTTTGCTCATAGCAAAAAGACTCTTCTTCGGATTCAATGAGATGCCATACTTTCTGCACTTTTGAAACACCTTAGTCAAATGAAACAAATGCTCTTCATCAGATTTAGAAAACACGGCCAGATCATCAAGATAAACAACTAAAAAGACATCCTTCTCATTTGCAAAGGCCATGTCCATTGCCCTCTGAAATGCGGCACCCGCGTTCTTCAATCCAAACGGCATCTTGGAATAATGAAATGTACCCCATGGAGTAGTAAATGTTGTCTTGTCACGATCATCTTCGTGCACCAAAATATGATTATACCCGGAGTAACCATCAAGCAATGACATCCTTGATGCCCCCACTACCCGCTGCAATATGTGGTCCATTTTGGGTAGCGGATAATTGTCTTTTAATGACACCTTGTTCAGATTTCTGAAGTCTATGCACAAGCGAATCTCGCCGGTCTTCTTTCTCACGGGCACTAAGTTGGAAATCCAATCAGAAAACCGGATTGGCACTATGATTCCCGACTTATACAACCTATTGACTTCCTTCTCAATCAATGGCAGCAATTTAGGATTAATTCTTCTCAACTTTTGTCGGAAAGGCTTTTGATTTGGCTTTATGGGAATGGTATGCTGAATGATACTTGTGTCATAAGTTTTCAAATATAAATAGTCCCATGCAAAAACATTAGAAAACGTAGACAATAATCTGATATACTCTTTCTTTACCTTAGGCGGCAATGCTTTTGAAAGTTTCACCATCTTTGGATTTTCAGCTGTCTCGAGATTCACATCTTCAACTCCTTCGTCCGTTGGCCTCAAAGTTGGCTTGCGGGCCACATCATCTTGATCAAACAATTCTTCCAAAGGAATCAATCCTTTAGGAATGTAAGTAATTGTCCTTGAGCTGCAACACATCCATCTAATTTACTCCTTCATCTTCCATGTCTATTGAAATGTCTTCGAATTTACCCTCAATTTGCAGAAAATCTTTGATTTCTTTGTCATCTTGGAAAACTTGCCAACACCTTTGATTATCTGGAGATGTAGGACAATGCTTCACATATATCTCAAACTTATTGCTGGAATTCATGGGTATTTTCAGATTACTTGCTGCCTTAGCCAATGCATCCGCAACTCCATTTTGAATCTGGGGCACACATGTCAAAGTATGTTCTGAAAACCTCTTTAAGATATCTAGGACAACATTCCGATATGCTCGCATACGAGGATGTTTGGCCTGAAATTCACCTTTCATCTGTTTGATAACCAACTCGGAGTCGCCATATACCGCTATCTTCTTTGCCTTCAACTTCCAAAGGATTTTCAGACCAGCAATAAGAACTTCGTATTCTGCCTCATTATTTGAACAATCAAATGCCAATTTGTAAGAACATACCCGTACCTTTCTTGGAACTTGTTTTTGGACTGAAAATGGGCTTCGAATCCACACACCTATACCAGCACCATCGCTGCCCACTGCACCGTCAAAATCCATGGTCCAAAGACCATCCTCATCATCTTCTAAGTGCTGAAAATTTGATTTTGATGCATGCTCTGTTTGCTGCCCATTTGTTTCAGCAATTGGCCTTATGACAACAGACCTTTCTTCACTTTCCTTTCTCAAAACTTCTCTGAAATTTTCTGAAATGTCTGGTATATCTTCTACTTGAACTAATTGACTATCTACCTCATTGAAATTTTCCGCAAACAAAGCAAAAGATTCTAAATCTGTTTGTACATAATTTACAGGATGATTGACGGGCTTTTCCTTACTGGTAATCATGTATTTCATCTTTTGTTCCCGATATAACTTCCTCATTTGACCGAAAACTGGAATTGTGGCATATGAAAAATCAAGCTGAAGTGTACCTTTAAGCTTAGCTCCCCATGATCTTGACAGCAACATGCCAAACCGCGGAGGAATATCCGCCACCACCACGTCCATCAAAACATTCTTCGCTGGAATTTGATCTAGACTCACCACCAAGTCTTTGATCAAGCCAATACATCTTACCCGGCTGGAACCAAATGAATACAAATCATGATACTTCCTTGTGATGTCAAGTCCCAGCTTCTCCATGATCGTTTTCGGCATCAAATTATGCGAGGCTCCCGAATCAAACATGGCATTGTGCAACACAAACTCATGCAATCGCAAACTGATATAGAACGGAGGAACATCACTTTCAGGAGACTCACCATTTAACGTTGGCCCAAAAATCAATTCTGGTTGATCATCTTGTACATTCACCATGTCTAGCATTGGATCAAAATTCAACATCTTAGAGAGCTGGCCTCGGTAGGTGCTATTCTTCATGATTTCTGTCAAAGGAATGGGCACTTTCAACTTTTCGATCTCATTCTCCAAACTGAAAACTGAAACCTTCTCACCTTCTTTAGCCGGATTATCTCTTTTTTCAGCTTTATCCTTTGGTGCATTTGATGGCTGATATATCTTGGGTGTTGGTGATGATTGACTTGTTGAAGGACCGACTATGTCTTTTCCTTTTGAGGAAACTGAATCATTCTTTGCTGCAATGTATTTCTTTTTCTGGACGGGATTTATAGGAATAGCTCAGTTTCTCAATTGCCTTTGCTGACCTTGCTGAGCTGATAAAGCATGGAAATACCCTCTTTGATACTCTTTGGATTCTTCTTCAAGTATTGCATCGTTTGACAAAATATAGTGCTCATCTTGGGGAAAGATGGAATTACTCACCAATTCATCTTCTTCTGTAATATATGTGGGCATATCATCAGGAGTGAAGAAGTGATTTTCCTCTCCAACATTATCACCTTCATCTTCCGATTCTTGGCTAACAAAATTCTGCTGAAAAGGTGGTTTCATTTGCTGCTGAACTGCTGCTTCTTGTGCCTTTGTTTCACGCTGCTTGATCCTATATTGTTGCGGCTGTTGACCTCTGAAATTGGGATTACGAATCTGAGGCTCAGGCTTGCCAAGACTAACGTTTTCAAATGCCCTTTTTAACTGTTCAACCTCACGAATAAGCTGAGTTGAGGTGGATGCTTCCTCTTTGATTGTGACTCGTTTCTCGGCCTTCATTCTTTCTCTTTTGTCACTCAAATTTGCCTCAACGCTGACAACAATTTTCCGCATCTCCTCCAAGGTAGGTGGATCTCTGTCTCTCAATGAGTAAGCCATCTCCGGATCGAAACCATTCGGGAACTTAAGAAGTGCTGATTTTCTAGATGGCTTCAAATCATCGGGAATAACATTATAAACTGTATTGAACCTGATTATGTAATCTTGAACAGACTCACCCGGATTACGCTTGAGGTTGTTGTATTCGGCATTGATTTGTAGCGGATCTTTTCTTATTTCCCAACGGTCTAAAAACTGCCTTTGAAGTGCATCCAAGGATGTAATGCTTTCGGCTGTCAACCCTCTGAACCACTTTCTAACTTCCCCTGCAAATGTTTGCACGAACAACCGCATGGTAACATCTTCTTCATCTAACTCATATAGATCAAAGAATGTGGTCATCTTGTCGATATGTTGTTGAGCGGTGATACTTTGTGGAGTGGCATCAAACATGGGGATTTTACTTTGATAATCAGCTGGCATATCATGAAGATTTGCAGGCAAAACCAGTGGGGCAAACCGGGCAGCGATTGCTCTAGGAGGGGGAGTAGGATGGGTATGAGGAGGAGGAGTTGTGATAGCAGGTATTATAATAAGAGGAGGTGTAGTTTGTGGAGTTGGGGGAGTCGGAGGAGTAGGAGAAGTAGGAGGGGTATGAGATGTAGAAGGAGAACCGACTGTGGATTCGGGATAAATGATTATAGGAGAAATAGAAATAAAAGGAGGATTGGTCTGCTCATGCGCCGTGATAGTAGATCCAATATGGACAAATATATGCTCAGCGAACTCAGCAAGACTTGTAGCATGAATATCTGATTGAAGAGATCTTAGGATGAAATTGTCAATCAATTTATTGTGTCTTTCAATGTCAATGGCAGCAGCAAAATCAGGGTCGGGAACTAGAGAATCAAGTGCACTTTCAGATTTGGCTTTAAACAAGGACAACTCAAAGCTTTCGTCAAAGTCTAGATCTTCGAAATACTTGATAATAGCTGGAGATGAATGAGATTTGAAAATAGATCTAGGATCAGTAGCCAACTTGTTTTTCTCAAGAATACTAGGAAAGAAAAACCATTCAGCCTGTGAAAACTCTCAACCTATCATCCACGGCTCAGAGTTAACAATTATACTGGGATAAAGTGCCAATGAAGTGCTACTTTCACAAGCTCACAGAGATCGACTGAAGCAGCGTTTATCTACTAACGCTGATGTAAAACAAGAGTGTATTCGAAGGCTACCTGGCGTATCTTCAGACTCCGTCTAAGACTTATGAAATAACACATCAATGAGCAAATGACAAGTTTGTTCTCCCCAGTATGGTCGCCAATGTGTTAGCGCTTGGAATTCACCTAAGCTGAGATAGATAAACTCTCAAGGCTACATCAAACCATTTCACCTCGTAGCTAGCCCTACGAGGTATGAGAAGGCTCTCTCGGGTCAGATTCAGTAAAATCTCCAATAGATGAGATGACCAATAGGGTAACACTGATATTAGGCTAGTAAACTGATCAGAAAGATTGATTTTGGGGTTTTTGGGTTTTGGTGGCAAATTGAGGAGAGGGCAATTTTGGGTGCGGGGATGGGACACAGTTTCTGCAGGGGGTTCCTTGGGGCGAGGTAGGAGACAATGTTGATGCCTTTAACTAAAGTGGATGGTCAGAAATGAAAGAAAGAGAGCTAAAGAGAGAAAACAATAACATTGAATTCTCTTTAGACAGTAGAAAACATTGAAATTAAACAAATTTAAAAGCAGAGCATGGCAAGCATGAATTCTTACTTTAACACTTCATTTGCTTAATGTATAGAAGTAAAGAAAGGAAATGAACCACATAACAAAGCTTACAAGAACATTGAGAAACACACCATCAACACATGAGTCCACAAGAATCCCAAAAAGAACTGCAAAACCCTGGTCTTCCTTAGCCAAAAATTGCAGAGATACAGTGAAATAATACAATGATAGCTTCTCCCTCAAGAGTCCAACCATGAAAATGAGTATGAAAGTACATAATATAGATGATCTAACCTCTTTCCTTGCCTCTAGGGGTCGAGCTCACTATCCTAGGAGCTGTTTCAAACACTTCTAAACTTAGCACTACAAACTAGGCAATCATAACAACTTGCCCCTATAAACTTGGAAACCAATTCATTCATTTAATTTTCACCTATTTCATGAATGAATCTTCTAGAAAAGATACATAAGAGTAAAAGTGTCATAAAAGTACATTAATTACATCAAA
>APFE030678599.1:0-10284 GCA_000404065.3 Pinus taeda
TTATTTACAATATTTATTGATTCATTCTTTAGAGTGATAATTCAGGTATTAATATATACATGATAATATAAAAATAACATGTATAGAAATTTACAATATAAATTAGTAATTATGAGAACAAAAATTTAGTTAAAAATAAATTGTAAAAATTATGTAAATAGTATCAAAAGTTACTAACAAAAATCATACCCAATTCAATATTTATTTTTATTGTCCAAAAATATTTAAAATCAATAGATTAATAATACAAAATATTTTTAAAATAAGATAAACAAAAAGCATAATTACAATAGACATAAATTAATATACACACAGAACAAAACAAAACTTCATAAAAGCTCCACTAGTCATAAGCGTTATTATTGTCGTTATCCATCGTACTTAGTGGAGGTTATTGTTATGTTATGGTTTCTATTTTCCTCAGGGAAACCCCTACCACTTTAGCTAACAGTTTTCAGTTGACATATATAATAAAAAAATTTCTTCAAGAACTTGTGCTATTGCATTTATAGGCTGAAAATTTTGATCTTCCTGAAACTAATAACTTACTTTCTTCATAATCACTCCCATGTTCGGAAATAAGAAATTAACCACATCAAGAAATTTTAAAACATACAAGAAGATAAAATTCTTGATGAAAACCTGTATAGATTCATGAAGAAATTTGACAACTTCCATGGGATCTTCCTCTCCGACAGACTTCATACAAATCTTCAATAATTGCTTCGATGAAATGGAGTAATGCAGGAATTCAAACTTTTTATTAGAAAAATCGATCCACATGATAACGTCCTCGACATATATGTTCGGATGCATATTTATTCCTCTTTCCAGTGGTTGTTATGAATCACCATGTGTTGCACATGGTATTGCGCGAGTATAACCACTGGTCACCTTTGCAGAAACCACAAATTGAATGTCTAGAAGTGAACAGGCTCCCAAGATACACAACAATATTGTGGATCGAACACATGAACTTCGTATATTCAGTTTGACCTTCTCCAACAAATATACATAGCAACGTGGATCGAACACACGACCTTCATATATTCAGTCTTACGCTCTCCCAACAAAGACACAGAGGCAACAACATTGTGGATGGAGCACACTACCCTTTTCCAATAAAGACACAGAGGCAACAACATTGCGGATGGAACACCCTACCCTCTTCCAACAGAGATACAAAGGCAACAACATTGTGGATCGAACACACGACCTTCATATATTTTGTCTGACTTATTTTCTCTAATTGGCACATCTTCAAACAATTGGGAGAGATTGCTTCATACAAGAAATTTTAGTGGTAGTATGAGCTCTGCACAAGCGATGGTAATGGCTCTGTGACTCTGAGATCGTAAAATGTTTTCACAATCCTTCGCTTCTTTTCTTTGCTTTTATCTCCAGGGTTTTCACTTTGTTATAACGGCAAGCTCATTAGCTTTTGCCCTTTCTTGTCCTTAACTCTTTGCTTTTTTGAATTTTTGCTCTTTTTTTTTATTTTGTGCTTAAATCTTTTGTCCTTGCTTTTTTGCTTTTTTTAGTTTTTTTGCTTTATTATAAACAGGGTCATCTATTTTTGTTTTTTTTTCCTTTTTTCCTTTTGTTTTTTTTGCTTTCTAATTTATTTTTCTTTTTGCTTAGAATATTTCTGGAGTTTTGAGCTTTTTCTCTTCTTGTTGTTTTATTGGACTGTTGTTTTGTTGATATTTTTTTTGTTTTTGTTTTTATTTATTTAATAGTTGTTTTTGCTTTTATTTATTTACTATAATATAATTTTTATTTATTTAATATTTATTTATTTATTTTAAATGTAGATATATCACCAAAATTTTATTAAGTGTTTATGAAAATAGTTTACTAAAGTATTATAAACCCTAACCAATAAACCGTAAACACTCAGCCCCAAGCATTTTATAACATTCCAATAAGTATTTTGTAACTTTTATTTAAATCCTTATTAAAAAGATTTACTAAAGTGCTACAAAGCCTAAACCCTACACCGTAAGAATTTTATAACATTTTAACAAAAAAATTCTAGCCTTTTTATAAGTGTTTATTAAAAGCATTTACTAAATTTTTATAAGCCCTAAATTCTAAACCATAAACCCTAAGCATCTTATAATATTTTAAAAATCCTTTTGTAACATTTTTGAAATTTTAATTAGAAGAACTTACTACATTGTTATAAAGCCTAAACCCTAAAAATTTATAACATGTTAACAAGAATTTTGAAACTTCTTTTAAGTTTTTATTAAAATCATTTACTAAAGTGTTATAAACCCTAAATGCTAAACCCTAAAACCTAGGCATTTTCTAAGTTTAAAAAGAAAAAATTCTAACCTTTTTAAAGTGTTTATTAAAATAATTTACTAAAATGTTTGAAACCATAAACTCTAAACACTAAACCCTAAACCCTAAGGAGCTTATATCATTTTAAACTCTAAATTGTAAACCCAAATTGATAACCATTTTATAACATTTTAAAAAGCATTTTGTAAATAATTCTAACTATTTATTAAAATCATTTACTAAATTGTTATAAAACCCAAACCCTAAACCCTAAAATCTAAGAAATGTATAACCTTTTAAAGTGTTTTGTAACTTTTTTTAAGTGTTTATTAAAATCATTTAATAAAGTCTTATACGGCTTAAGCCCTAAGCCCTAAACCCTAACCCTTAAACCCTAACCATTTTATAACATTTTAAACCCTAAACCCTAAACCCTATATTGTAAACCCCTAACATTTTTTAACATTTTAAAAAGTGTTTTCTAACTTTCTTTTAAGTGTTTGTTAAAAGCATTTACGAAAGTGCTATAAAAGCATTTTAATTTAGCATTTTAAAAGTGTTTAAAACCCGAAGAATTTTATAACAATTTAAAAAGCATTTATAACTTTTTTTAAGGTTTTTATTAAAAGCATTTGCAAAAGTGTTATAAAACCTAACTTATAAACCATAAACCCTAAGAATTTTGTAACATTTCAAATCCTAAACCCTAAACTCTAAACCCTAAACCCCAAGCTTTTTGTAGCATTTTAACAAAAAATTTATAACTTTTCTTTAAGTTTTTATTAAAAGAATATACTAAAGTGTTATAAACCCTAAGCCATAAACACTTTGTAACATTTTAAACCCTAAACTCTAAGAATTTTATAACATTTTACCAAGAATTTTGTAAAAAAAAATTAAGTGTTTATTAAAAGCATTTACTAAAGTGTTATAAACCATCAACACCAAACCCTGAACCATAACCATTTTATAACATTTTAAAGAGTGTTTTGTTTATTTTTTAAAGTGTTTCTTAAAAGAATTTGGTAAAGTGTTATAAACCCTAAACCCTAAGAATTTTATAACATTTTAAACCCTAAACCCTAAAACCTAAACCTTAAGCATTTTATAACATTTAATACCATAAACCCTAATAATTTTAAAACATTGTAACACATGTTTTATAACTTTTTTTGAAGTGTTTATTAAAAGCATTTACGAAAGTGTTATAAACCCTAAACCTTAAACACTAAACCAACATGAATTTTATAACATTTTAAAAAGTGTTTTATAACTTCTTAAAATGTTTTATTCGAAGCATTTACGAAAGTGTTATAACCCTAAAACCTAATCATTTTATAAAATTTCAAATCCTAAACCCTAAACCCTAACACATTATAAGATTTTAAACCCTAAACTCTTAGAATTTTATAGAATTTTAACAAGAATTTTGTAACCTTTTTTAAGTGCTTATTAAAGACATTTATTGAACTGTTATAAACCATAAATGCTAAACCCTAAACTGTAAGTGTTTTATGGCAATTTAAAAAGAGTTATATATATATATTTTTAAGTGTTTCTTAAAATCATTTATGGTGGTGTTATAAACCCTAAACATTAAACATTTTATAAGATTTTAAACCGTAAACAATAACCATTTTATCACATTTTAAGTTTGAATTTAGTAAAGCATTATAAACCCTAAACCATAATCCCTAAGAATTATATAACATTGTAAACCCTAAAGCCTAAGAATTTTATAAGATCTTAACAAGCGTATTGTAAATTTTGTTTTTGTTTATTCAAAGAATTTACTGAAGTGTTAGAAAACCTAAACCAAAAGTATTTTGTAACATTTTAAACCCTAAACCCTAAACCCTAGACCTTAAGCATTTTATAAATTTTCACAAGTGTTTTATAACTTTTTTTAACGTGTTTATTAACAAAACTTACTAAATTTTTATAAACTTTAAACCTTAAACCCTCAACATTTTATCACATTTTAAACCCTAAACCCTAATTACTAAACCCTAAGCATTTTATAACATTTTAACAAGTGTTTTGTAAATTTTCTTTAAGTTTTTATTAAAGGAATTTAATTAAGTGTTATAAACAATAAACCCTAAAATATAAGCATTTTATAACATTTTAAAAAGTGTTTCGCAATTTTTTTTTAATACCTTAACCTAAACCTAAACCATAAACCATAAGAATTTTATAACATTTAAAAGGATTAAAAACACTTAATAAAGTGTTATAACTCGTAAACCATAAATCCTAAACCCTAAACCCTTAACACTTTATAACATTTTAACAATCGTTTTGTAGTTGTTTTTATAGGTTTATTAAAAGTATTTATTGAAGCGTTGTAAACCTTAAACCCTAAAACCTAAGCATTTTATAACTTTTTTTAATTCTTTTGTAAACTGTTGTTTCATTTTTATTAAAGTAATTTAATAAAGTTTTATAACCACTAAACCCTAATGTTACATGTCAATTTGGCACCATGAAACTTGATCAGTTTACAAATATTTTTACCATCCATGAACGTGTTTAAACCAAATCCCTTGGAAGTAAAAAAACTCAATATATGTTGAAATACATGAGAAATTTCGGTGAAATAGATCTCACACCTTGTTAAGTTCCACCTATGCCGATTTCTCTAGACTTTCCCTCACATGCACTGAAATTGACTTCCAAGTGATGACTATTCGGACAATAACCCTCTCAAAATTAATTTACATCACTTTTCTCATGGTATCCTCATCCATCATTAAACAAGGTTCATCCTCTTGTTATGGATATGAAACTTCCTCCCCTTTGGTATATAAAAGGACTAGAGGTTTGAGGGATGGAACGAAGTCATAGTTCAAAGAATACAAAATTATGTTGTTGGTTTGGGATTGGAGAGTTTGTCATTTAAGGAGGAGATTGAAGGCATTTGGGAGGGACCTCACGACATGAAGGCGAAGTTTGTAAGGCTCCTCTTATCTTTTGATTAATACAAATGAGAAATTTTTGCCATTGACTTGATCTTTTGTGAGTGATGAATGATTTGTAAATGTTTATTATATTTATTAAGGAAAATTAAATCCATAATTTCCTTGATAATTGGGATAAGTTGTTTGGTTTATTATATCACATTTTCTTTTGATCCTTTTATGGTTTATGTTTGTAGGTCCTATCAAGCATTGAAGAATTGCATTAATTCATAACAAGGGATCTTCATTAGGAATTTCATAAAACCAATAAGAGGTTTATCCATTAATAATATAGCTTATATTTTGAGAAATTTCAACTTAAGGAGAGAGCTAGTTCATTTGCCATGATCATTTCTAGTTTCCATCTAGGATCTAGGGAGATCGCTCTTGTCCGCAAGAGGGATTGTCTCGTGTAACACCTAAACCCTAAATCCTAATCTGTAAACCCTAATAATTTTATAGGATTATAAACCCTAAACGTTAGACCCCAACCATTTTACAACATTTTAAAATATGTTTTGTAACCTCTTTTTATGTTTTTATTAAAATAATTTACTAAAGTGTTATAAACACTAAAACCTAAACTATAAACCCTAAATCCTAAGAATTTTATAACATTTTAAAAAGTGTTTTGTAAGTCTATTTAAGTGCTTATTAAAATAATTTACTAAAGTGTTATAAAAACTAAACTATAAAACCTAAACCATAACTTGCAAACCCTAGGAATTTTATAACATTTTAACACCCTAAACCCATAGCATTTGATAACATTTTAAAAAGTGTTCTGTAATTTTTTTTAATTGCTTATGAAAAGAATTTACTAAAGTATTATAAACCCTAAACCCTACACACTAAACCCTAAGAATTTTATAGAATTTTAAACCCTAAACCCTAATAATTTTATAACATTTTAAACCCTAAACCCTAAACACTAAACCTTAAGCATTTTATAACATTTTAATAAGCGTTTTGTAACTTTTTTAAGTGTTCATTAAAAACTTTGTCCGCATGGAGTAGCTCAAGTGGCAGTGGCCGTGGAAATGAAGTCTCACTGAACCAGAAGTCTTGGGTTCAAATCTTGGGCTACCCTTCCCCCATAGTGGGGTATGTAATGGACATGAAAATTAGAGTCCCACCAAAGCTTACAAAAAGAAAAGTGTTCATTAAAAACTTTTATAAAACATAAACCCTAAACCCTAAGCATTTTATAACATTTTAGTAAGTGTTTTGTAACTATTTTAAAAAGTGTATATTAAAATCATTTGCTAAAGTGTTCTAAACCCCAAACCATAAACATTAAACCCTAAGCATTTTATAACATTTTAAAAAGTGTCTTGCTACTTTTTTTAAGTCTTTATTAAAATAATTTACTAAAGTGTTATAAACCATAAACACTCAACCCTAAACCCTAAGAATTTTATAACATTTTAAACCCTAAACCCCAAGCATTTTATAACATTTTAACATGTTTTTTGTAACTTTTCTTTCAGTATTTATTAGAGTCATTTAGTAAAATGTTATAAACCCTAAAACCTAAGCATTTTATAAAATTTTAAACCCTAAACGATAAGAATTTTATAACATTTTAAGAATTTTTTTTGTAATTTTTTTAATTGTTCATTAAAAGCATTTACTAAAGTGTTATAAACCCAAAACTCTACACCCTAATAATTTTATAACATTTTAAAAAGTTTTTTGTAGCATTTTTTAAATGTTTATTTAAAGGATTTACTAAAGTTTTATAAAACCTAAACCCTGAAACCTAACCATTTTATAACATTTTAAACACTAAATCATAAACCTTAAGCATTTTATAACATTTTAAAAAGTGTTTTGTAAATTTTTTTAGTGTTTATTAAAATAATTTACTAAATTATGATAAACCCTAAACCCTAAAACCTAGTCCCTCGATCCCAAAAATTTTATAACATTTTAACAAGTCTATTGTAACTTTTATTTAAGTGTTTATTAAAAGAATTTACTGAAGTGTTATAAACCCTAAAACCTAATCACTATTCCCAAGAACCTAAACCAAAAACCCTAAGGATTTTATAACATTTTAAACCCCAAACCCTTAATAAACCCTAATCATTTTATATCATTTTAACAATATATTAACTTTTTAAAAGTTTTTATTAAAATCATTTTATAAAGTGTTATAAACCCTAAACCCAAAACCGTAAACCCTAAGTATTTTATTCCATTTAAAAGAGTTCTTTGTAAGTGTTTTTAAGTGTTTATTAAAATCATTTAATAGAATGTTATAAAGGGTAAAGCGTAAACCCTAGAAATTTTATAACATTTTAAACACTAAACCCTAAACCATAAACCATAAGAATTTTATAACATTTTAACAACTGTTTTCTAACTTCTTTTTAAGTGTTTATTAAAAGAATTTACTAAAGAGTTATAAATGATAATTCCTAAACCATAAACCCTAAACCCTAAGCATTTTATAATATTTTAAACCCTAAACCGTAAGAATTTTATAACATTTAAAATCATCAAAATCATTTACTAGTGTTATAAATCGTAAACCATAAGTGCTAAACCCTAAGCATTTTATAACATTTCAAACCCTAAATCCTAGAACCTAAACCCTAATCTCTAAACCCTAAACCCCAAACCCTTATCACTTTATAACATTTTAACAAGCGTTTTGTAGTTTTTTTTTAATTTTTATTAAAATCATTTACTGAAGTGTTGTAAACCTTAAGCCCTAAACACTAAACCGTCAAACCTAAGAATTTCATAACTTTTTAAAGTGTTTTGTAACCTTTTGTTTAGTTTTTATTAAATTAATTTAATAAAGTTTTATAACCACTAAACCCTAATGTTATATGTCAATTTGGCACCATGACACTTGATCTGTTTACACATATTTTTACCATCCATGAACATGTTCAAACCAACTCCCTTGGAAGTCGAACAACTCAATATATGTTGAAATACATGAGAAATTTGGTGAAATAGCTCTCACACCTTGTTAAGTTCCACCTGTGCCAATTTCTCTAGAGTTTCCCATGCATCCATTGAAATTGAGTCCAACAATAGCACAAATTTGCACATTGTCTGTAACTATAAACCCACGTAGGTGAATTCTAGAAAGTAAAAATAAAAAGTACATTCTAGAAGCAAAGTTTGTGCAATATTTCCCACTGAATGCTTCCAACCCATGACTATTTGAACTAAAACCCTCTCAAGATGAACTGTAACTGAGCAGAGATGAGTTGTTTGTGATACCATAGTTTGGATCAAGAAATTTTGTCGTCATAGTGTTTTACGGCAATGAATGGACGTCAGTTTCAATCCAAAATATAATCAAGAAACCACATAGAAACATAAATAAAGAAAGTATCATATGCAAAGGTCTAGCAAGTCAATTACCATGATGTATTTATTTTTTGAATATACATTTTGTCCAAATAGAAAATAAATAAAGAATGCAATATATGCAAAGGTCGGGCACATTACATTTTTTTTGTGAATTTACATTTAATACACCTCAATCTTGATGAATCCTTTTTTCCGGATAATCTTTGTGTATGAGATTTCAATATCTTTACCTCGACTAAAATAGAGTTTTGACAATTAACTTTAGGTATTGTTAGTTTTTAAATGAAATAATAAAATTTATTTAATTTTATTATTAAAGATATTGATGTTTTAAGTGAAATAATAAAATATTTTTTAATTTTATTATTAAAAATACTTGAAAATATATTTTATATTAACTAAAATAAAAGGTTAACACATCAAATAATAAAAATTAAAAATATTAATTTAGTAATAATATGAATTCTTACTTTTGATAATTTTTTTAATTTTTAAAAAACATTTATATTTTAGTAATTTTTTTATTTGTTTTACAAAATTGAATTTTAAAATATAATTACACGTAAGAAAGCCACTAAATTATAAAAATAAAAATACTAAAATACTTAAAATAAAATTATTATGTTTTAAATAGTTATTTTAATAAATATATATTTTATTTAAAAAATTTCATAATATAATAAATCTATAAAAAAAACCAAAAATAACAATATGAGAACATGAAGAAAGATTGAAACCTACGAGCCAATTATTATAATATAATCCACCAACTTCAGAAAATGTAAAAAGAGAAAAATTTATAAAAACCTTTTAAGTAGACGCATATACAACAACTACAAAAGGTGATGTGTGTGGGTTGAACACATTTTTTAGGGTTGTAACAAGTATGCATTTATGTATTTATATTTAGATGAAGCCATTCTTCTGAGTTGAATTTAAGCCTAGAAGCTAGCTCTAAGTCTAAGAACTCCTCGATTCTCCACAGCTATGCTTAATTGGTCAAGGTATGGATTTGTAAATGTATAGAAATGAAGATTTGAAACTTATGCTTAATTGGTCAGGGTATAGATTTGTAAAGCAATAGAAATGAAGATTTGAAACTTCAATTTCTTGGAATGCCTAGGAGCCTTTTAGTTTTTTCTCACAATATATTTAGACAAGTCTTCTCTTTATTGATAATCTAAAGTAATATTGTCATTAAGCTGAGAGGCTAGTTTAGTAGAGAGGCTTTTTCTACAGTCTTGTATGAGGGGGATTTGTAAGTTTTTTCGTTAGTCCCCTTCTAAAATAAAATAAAAAATAAAAAAATTATGTTATAGCTAGAAAAATCATGTAGCCTATCATAAAAATAGATGAATAGAAGTAAAAAAATATATGAGTAACATTTTTACCTCTTATACTTTTCAAAAATATTTCAGCAAGAGATTTATATAAACTATTTGAAGATCTATCTCAACTAATTATGTGGATATGAACTTCATATATATTTATATATAGAAACAAATTTGTTCAAATAAAACATTCTAATATTGTATATAAAAAAATAATCAATGTGGGTTATCAATTAAATATTTTAATGAGAATTGATATTGGCATATACTTAAAAATATATTTAATAATAAAACCTATTTTAATTTGCTTGACAAAATGTCTAGACATACATGTGATCTATATATAAAAATGTTTGTTTATTCTTATA
>APFE030678604.1:0-16268 GCA_000404065.3 Pinus taeda
TGCACCAACTCACTACTAGACCTCTACTAGTTCCACCAACAAATAGGACTAGTTTAATTATCTATAACTCAGTCAAATTGATATATCTAATTACAACTCAAATAAACTCAATCTGGACCCCTAAAACTTAGGGTTCACACTTACATGACTCCAGATAGACTTCCAACTCAAATTTCCTAAGTTAACTAAGTCAACTTAACTCAGTTAACTATTACGAGTTGCTATGAGAAAAGAATTACGATTTAATTCTCAATTAAATTCAAGGACAAATTAAATTGGAATTTTTAGATGCTATTTTTAACATCTCTTGTTGCTATTTTCAAAACTCCCTCTTTACAAGAAAGGAATTCAAATCTATCCCGATCCTAAACCTTTGGAATGTTTTGCATGCAACACTTCTCTCTAGTGTTGTTGCCACAACAACTCCTGAAACTAAAAAAAGAACATCCAACCTGAATTAGTATGATGCATCTGTCATAAAAGTCTATGACTACTACTAGATTTGCCTCTGTCAACTCAAAAATATATGCTTATGTTGACTCTGCCTTTATGCACTGTTGTCAACTCTTCTCTATGCTCTTCAGTATCTGACTGCTTTAGCCTATTTCACTCTAATCTTTGACTACATCAACTACTATCGATTCCTCCTACTACTATGTACTTTGGGCTCCCATTGAAAGGTATGATCCATGAGATAAAACCTCTCAATGGACCATGCCCAATTTCAGCCCTCTTGGGACTATCACATCACATCGCCCCACCTCTCACCTGGAGTTATGACTGCATGTGCTCTCTCTACCCACTTGGCTCGAAATTCCCCCCTACTAGAGGTCTCTTCTTGAGTGCATGTCTCCACTTGGTCTCCTCTCTGCTTCTCCATATGCGGTTGCTCCACAACTTTCTGAGAATACTTCTGAGGCTTCTTTTTGGGGCTGCATGTTGAGATGTAATTCATTCTCCCTCTAAACCACCAAGTCTCTAACCTTTGCCTTGTTCCTCAAGGCTTTAAATGCATCTTGTATCACAAGAGCATACAGGTTCTTGGCTTGCACATATGTTGTCACAAAATTTTCTGAAAAAAAGAGCTGATTTTAAATCGACGATATCTCCCTCATCCAAACTCTGATTCAGACAATTCTTTTTGTTTGAGTTTGTGTATTTTTTCACAAGGAATCTAGATCTTCTATTTGTTTTTGAAAATTTTCAACAAAAATATTCAGATTTTCTATGCAAACTTGCTGCCCAAAAAAATTCCTGCTCCTCAATCTCTCCATTAGCAACCTTCTAGCTCCATTAAGAAGTCTGCACATAGGGTCTTTTGGATCTGCCCTGAACTAGAGCTCCATCAATCTGCAAGGACAAATTCACATTATTCTCTTCTATATTGTCTTCAAATTCGATACCATGTAGAGATTTGTACATATCTAGCTCTAATACCATGTAGATATTTCTACAAATCTAGCTCTGATATTATGTAAATTTTCTTGTAGATTCAACAACCCATGTAATTTTCTAAAACACAAGATAAGAATTTGCTTCTACTCTCAACAACAGAAACCAATAAATCGATGAAAACAATAATAAAAAAGAGGAAGAATATCAATGGCACATAAAACAATATTTCTCTAGGGAAAGCCACTGATCAAAACCCCAACTATCTATATTGCATTAATCAGAAGATCTGAGAAGAAAATACAAAGTTTTTTATCACTAGAACAATTCCTGCATAAGTATGGCCAACGCTTTGCTCACAAGCTAGCTCAAGGCAACACTTAGACTATTCTGCTGCTCTCCAAGTCCCTATTTAATTGCACAATTCCTAGAGAAATTAACCTCTATTTAATGAATAAATCCTTCTTCCATAACTATGAATCCAAATTTAGGCCCTTCTCTAATTGCATGCACCATTTGTACAACTCGGAAAATTATACAATTGATAGTACACTATCCCTGCACTTTGGTATCAACTGGGTCTTCCTCCGAATTGAAATGCGTGAGTTTTTCATGAGTGAATATTCAGTTAGCTGGAGTAGTATTGAGGATGCACCAGTACACCAACTCACTACTAGACCTCTACTAGTTCCACCAATAGTTAGGACTAGTTTAATTGTCTATAACTCAGTCAAACTAAGTTATCTAGTTACAATTCAAATAGACTCAATCTGGACCCATAAAACTTAGGGATCACACTTACATGACTCTAGATAGACTTCCAACTCGAATTTCCTAAGTTAACTAAGTCAAATTAACTTAGTTAACTATTACAAGTTACTATGAGAAAAGAATTAAAATTTAGTTCTCAATTTAATTCAAGAACAAATTAAATTGGAATTTCTAGATGTTATTTTTAACGTTTCTTGTTGCTATTTTTAGAATGATGTTCTTGTGTGCTAAATGTTCAATGTTATGTTGTCAATTGTTTTAAGTGTGTGTGATCATTTGTAAGTTCAATTCTGGTCTCACTTCTACCTCACTGATCCCACACTTAGTCAAATTTTGGAAAGTTCCTTCCCGATCAACTTGATCTCACTCAACCTCTTGGAACTGCACATTATGCAGTGTCAACCCTCAAGTTGATCCCTTTCCTCTTGGAACTGCGCAATACATAGTTTTTGCCTCCATGGACTGTGCGTTGTGCAATCTCAGTGCTCAACTTTGCCCTCTTTACCTCCACAACTACTCAGTTTACCCTTTTATTTAGTCTCCTTCTGTGCATTGCGCAGTGGCAAGCCTCAAGTTGTCTCCCTACCTCCCTGAGCTACACAATTATGAAATACCTAAGCCTCATCCTCCCCTGTATGTCACATTGGTAAAATTCAAGGCTCAATATTTCCTCACTCATCTCCTCAACTGCGTAGTCATCTTGCCCATGCCTCCAAAACTATGCATTGCATAGTCTCAAGCTTCAGTCCATCACTCCTCGCCCCTAGAAGTGTGCATTGCATAATCTATGAGTCATCCTCCTTATTTAGTTCCTAGTACCAACCGGTCATTTTTCCAGTTAGGGCTCCTAATCCTAATGGCGTGAGGTCTAATTAGGATTTCACAACAGGGAGACCCCCTTAATTGACAAATTTCGAACATCGTCAACAGTTGGTGCTTGAAGGAGGATTAGATGACAAGCTATGTTCGTGGATTTTTTTTTGAGTCTCTTATCTCAAATGGATCTTTCCCAAATCATAATCTTCAAGTTTTTTTCTAACCTATATCCTACTAAATTTTTCATCTCTGCAGACTAGTTTGATCACTTATTTCAATTCAGGTTTGATGGCGAGGGTAGTACATTCATAGCCAAACATATATATAATTTTCTTGGTTTATGTAAGTCTCATGAAATTAATGATGAAGATGTTTTTTGTATATTATTCACCCTCACTCTTGAAGGTTGAGTTAACAAATGTTGCCATACCTTGTCGACTGCTTCTATTCATTCATTTCATCACTTCTTCAAGGAGCTTCATCATTCCTTTGACACGTATGATTATCAATAAGTATGTGATAGGATTGATTTGCTCATAGTGAATTCTGGTGAATTTATAGAGGTTTCTCTTAATTGGATTGTTCACCTTTGCTATGAGTTTCCAGTAGAAGATTTTAATTATAATTTTATCAGCGAAAAGTTTTAGAACTTGATTCTTCTCTCCATGAAATCATTTGCACCTGAACCTTTTTATGATTCTCCTCAACTTATGTTGATCATGAGATACCCCAAATTAGTGAGGAGGGATCTGCTATTTCTTTTATTCCTTGTCCTCCTCCTTTTCTAGTATCAATTTGGGTGCTTCTTGGTGAATATGTTGAAGTTGGAAAATTTGAAAACTGAATTTTTGATCCATCCATTCAACCTCCCCCAATTTCCCATGATTTAGTTCCCATCGAGGAGAACTTGGAATGGTTTAGTAATTGTATAGAGTTTGAAGTAAAGTTTATCCCTTAGGTTTTCAAGATTATATCAGCGCACATAAGTCCAATCTTAAGTGCACATAAGATCCCTTCAACCTATACTATTTATGTCTCATGATTCCTTTTTTCATGATCCACTCGACCCACCTACTTTAACACTTAATGATGTTCAACCTCTTGTTTCAAGTAGTGATCATATACAAGGTAGTTGCATTTCACAGGTAGAGGAGAAAATCAGTGAAAATATGTTTCATCTATCTTCTCTCATCCAAGATGACAATCTTGCATTTCTGGATGATCACTGATCTCGTAATTCTGATAATCTATCAAATGATTCCATATCCTTCATTCAAGTTGAGACTTTAGAAAACCATCAACATGACATACATATTTCCATTAACACATGTGGTGGTGGATATCCAAGTACATCGAATGATATCTTTCCTTCTTTTGAGAACTTGGATTTGTACGGTATTGATTCAGAATCTGCTTCTCATAGTTTGCAGTCTTCATTTATGGCACAAGATTCTCTTTCGATTTGGAATGATTCTGAAATTTATTCGAGCCATGAAAATCCAGATATCAAATTTGAAGAAATACGTTGTCAAGATTTTGAATCTTCAATATACCCTGTTGAAGAAAGTTAAGGTCAATCTGAATTTTACATTGGTATGCCTATTTTCAATCATTATAATGATGAAAATAATATCATGGGGTATAACAAGCATGATCAATTTGATATAATTACAATTGACGTTTCTCCTCCTGAGTTTTTCATCGTCCCTCACCTCTAGAACACTACTCATTGTACCCAGATATGCGTGATAAGTTTGTTATACCAGCAATCTCTCTAAATCCTTTAGACCTCTATCTGACTCATCATGGTTGCAACTAGGTGTGATTCTACCATCAAAGGATGAAAAGCTTGAATCTATTATCCATGATCTATTCAATTGTAGATATTTTATAAGTCGGGAGGAAGACGTTACAACTTTGAACGATAAAAGGAGTTTTCTTACTGATGTAGTCACAACTTCCATAACTACCTTTGTTGGTCGAACCATCCCAAAATATTTCTGACCTAACCCTTTACATTTAGTTAAATCATTTTCCTTGTCAACTAATTAACTAGGACCCTCTAACAATAACACATTATGAAAATTGCTTCGGAAAAACATTCTTTAGTCAATTGAAAAACCTTAGGCAAAGATATATATTTACAAAGCACATTGAATAGTTCCAAAAATTAAACCTTAGAATGAAGAAATATTGAAAACTCACCGGTGAAATACACTAGTAACTTATGAATTATTGAGAGTCGAGATGCCACGTGGGTGGGGGAGCCTGCGAACCTTATCAAAGTGGGCTAAGCATGTCCCCTGGAATTGAACATTAGTGGGTGGGAGAACACATTGTGCTTCCAACCACTCGCTCTACCAACTTGGGACCTCAAGCTACAAACCCAAGTGACACCGTAACATGTTGCAATAATCTGGTGGATGTTGAGGATTAAATATTTCAGGTGCAACTACAACACGACGAGTATACCTAATAGCTAGGGAGCTAGATATACCAATAACTTATGACTTTGCAAGGGCTGAGATGTTAGATGGATAAGGGGCACCTACACTTTGACCCTTATCATAATGGGCCAAACATGTTCCTTGGAATTGAACACAAGTAGATGAGAAACAAACTGTGCTCCCAACCACTAAAGCTATTAACCAAAAACAAATCCAAAAATTAAACCGTTAAATCTATTTTTAAATAATTTAAAGCACAAATTATTTTATTTTATTTTTTAGTTCTTTTATTAAAGTATTTATTTTTATCTTATTGCCATTTTTTATTTTTTTCTTATTTGTTTTGATTTTAATTTATATATATGTTAATTTAAGCTAATTGTTATTATATTTTATATTTGTTTTTCATTTTATCTAATAAAACACTTTTATATTTATAAAAATTATTTAGTTACTTAAAAAATTAAAAAATTTAGTTATTTAAAATTTGTTATCATTTTTAATACTACTTCATTACATTCATAATCTCTTGATTACTTCATCAAATGTCTTTTATCATAACAAAATATATAATCAAAGGTTATTATTTAGAATTTCAATCTTTTTCACATAACTCAAATTCATAAATTTATTTAGAAAAAAATCCTTTATTATTATTAGTATAATTGTATTTTTCATAATAATATTCCATAATATATGGATTAAAACTTAAAATCCAAATATTAAACCTAAATATTCCTATTGTTCTTAGGACTAAATAATATAATTAGAATGTAGCCACTATCTCTCAAACCTCCTTTGTGAAAAAACATGAGGTGAGTAAGGGAATTTATATTGTGAAGGGAAATGCCTCTTGGACACTTCACAAAGAGTTACCTTAACCCTAAAAATATTATAACTAGATGTAACCACTTTCCCTCAAACTTGCTTGTGAAATGAGATGAGGTTGGTAAGGATATTGCCTCTTGGACACCTTACAAAGGGTTTCTCGAACCCAAACTAGTAGTCGTGGTACTTGAAATTGTTTAAGGTTTTATTGTCTCTTGGACCCTTTACAAAAGGTTACATGAACCCAAATTAGTAGTCAGTGGTACACAAATTTGTTGTCTAAGGTTGCATTTCTTCCTGGACCTCAAATTGTTGTTTAAGGTTGCATTGCCTCTTGTACCCCTTACAAAGGGTTAAGTGAACCCAAATTAGTAGTTGTGGTACCTCAAATTGTTTAAAGTTGACCAACATTGTTAAGAAGTATGGATAGTTAAATGATAAACACCGAGTATAAGAATGTTAAAATGATTTTGAACAAGACACCTAGACTATGGGCCTTATAACAAGGCGACAATCATGTCCCCTTGGAATCAAACACATGTAGATGATAAAACAAACTATTGTCCCAACAGCTATTATTACCATCCTAAGACAATCTCTAAACAAATAATTTGTTAAATCTCTTAATAAATAATCTAAAGGATAAATTAATCTACTTTATTTTTGAAATATTTTTAATAAATTTTTATCTTGTTATAATTTCCATCTTTAAATATATTATTTCATTTTCTTATTTCTTTTAAATCTAATTTAATATATATTTTAATGATAATTATCTTTATTATATTTTAGATTAAACATTAAAATTTATAAAAACTTATTTATTTATTTAAAAGATTAATTAATTAAATAAAACTTGTTATTTAAAAATGTCATCTTATTTGAGACATGTCATAAAAGTACGAGAACCACAATGAAATCACTGCATGTCTCAAATGAAATCCAAAGAGTCAAATCCCACCAACACTCCTTGGTCAGCCTCGATGCTCACCTGACATATCTAAAAGGTCACCTCCTATATGGCCTCAAACCTCCAGTAGACACAAGTGATTTAGACTCAGCCCTAGTAACATCTTCTAACAAATGATGCTCGTATAGTCTTCTTGGTTTATGTTTTGGTTTTAGAAAATAAATTTCTTTATAATGTTTTCTAAGATCTATGGAAACCTTAGTTAAAGTAGTGGCATATGCCTTTTGATTAACCAATCTAGAGTTTGAGGGATTTGGTTTATTTAGGCCAACTCATCTAAGTTGTCTCCAATCCCTTGCATTGTATGCCATGTTTTGCACATAGGCCTCTAATTAGGGTATGGGGAAAACTGGAAAACTAACGAACCGAGGAAGAAGATTAGGATTTGAGCTAAGTGACCATAGGTGACCTCAAGGCTTTAACCTATCATGAGGATCTCACATGACAGAGCATTGCTAATGGGATTGATCATAACAAATCGAACAAATGTAAGTGTAGCCTTAGTTCTAACCCTAATTAGCATTCAAAATTTTGAGGAACCCATTTGCATTCCAAGCCCCTCCCAAAACTGTTTGGGATGTTGTGGTTATCCAAATGATTAATGAGAAAATTGTTAAATGGATAAGCAAACATGTGACTTTATCTCCTACGACCTTATGCAAATAACATGCACTAGCACAACAATAAATTAGGTGGTCGATGAATATTGATGGGCATTCACAGTAAGAGTATCTTATGAAATAAATCCCCCCAATTACATGGACAAGTGAGTTTCTCCACAAATATCACCCAGATCTGTGACAAAACAAGGGTAAAAAATTTATTATTTTTTCTAGATCTAACCAGCTAACCTTATAACAATTAATGAAGAGGATTGGGAGGGAAATAACATGCCTTAATCCTAAACTTGGGTGATGATATTGACTGATACTAGTGAAAAGGCAATCAACTTGGCAAAGGAGGCTGTCCATATCATCAATAAATAGAACCAAGTGAAACTCCACTCATTCTACAAAATAAGCACCCTAGACAGGGTTGGCCATGGCCAATTAAAGGAAGCATTTTCGTGGACATTTCCAGTTGAGATACCTCCCAAAACCACCACTTGTTCTAAAGGATGTTACATTCTTTGTTAATGGAGGGGAAAAACTCATTATAGTGGGAAGGTAGGTAGTGGGTAATTCCCTCTTGTCCTGACCCTTTTCAGAATAGTTGAGCTTGCTAATAATTAATGGGATTGATATTAGTATAGTTGGTATAAATTAATTACAATAAAAAACTAATATCATTTCTCAAGAACCAACTCTTTTTGGAGGAACAATCATAGATAACTTAGATCCATTTCATCTACACAGAGATCAAGAGATATGGGAGTCATTGGAGAAATGTATTCTAGCTCAACATTGGATCCTTTTGTTCTCACTTAGGTGGAAGATGGCAGAGTGACATGGCACGCCAATAGGGTGACACATGGAGGTACAGTGTCATTCTGACATGGCGAGAGCAATGGTGGGGTTGTAAGTGATGTTGTAGCACATAGAAGATGCATATAGAATATGAACATATATAAAAGTTGTGCGACTTCCATATATGCACATCTTTCGTACATGGAAAACTTTTGTATATGAACATATCTTTCGTATATGCACAACTTCTTTATATGTGCATATCTTCTGTATATGCACAACTTCTGTATATGTACATATCCTCTATATATGTGTATCTTTCGTATATGTGAATATCCTCTGTATTAGACTATATTCCATATATGTGCAACATCTGTATGTATAGAAGATATGAGCATGTATACAATATATGTGCATATACAGAAGTTGCACATATGCAAAATATATACGCATATATGGAAGTTGTGCATATAGGAAAGATATGTGCATATACAGAAGATATGTTCATTTACGGAAGATATGCACATATATGGAAGATATGCTCATACAGGATGGGCTCAACACTTGGATTGGATGAGGTCAAGACAGAGGAAATTGAGAGTCATATATAGAGGAAACGAAAGTTGTGCATATAAAGAAGATATGCACAAATATAAAAATTGTGCATGTATGGAAGATATGCATATATGGAGGTTGTCATATATACATATCATGGAAGTTGCACACTACGTATGTATATGTGAAGCTTTCGTATATGTGCATATACGAAAGTTGTGCATATATGGAAGATATGAGTTGAATGTGGACTTATTTCATATATGTGCATGTCTTCTATATATCCACAACTTCCATATAATATGCGCAAGTTTTTCATATATGTGTTTTTTCTGTATATACGTTTCTTCAGTATAGTTGCATATACATAAGATATGTGCATATATTGAAGTTGTGCATATATGGAAGATATGAGATACAAAATTTGCACATATATAAAAGTTGTTTGACTTCCATATATGCACATCTTTTGTACATGCACAAAAGTTGCACACATACAAAATATATGCAAATATACAGAAGTTGTGCATATACGTAATATATACACAACTTTCGTATATGCTTATATGTGAAAGATATGCGCAAATTCTGTATATGCGCATGTCTTTTGTATATGTGCTTCTTCCATATATGCACTTCTTCAGTATAGGCCTGAAGATATGCAGATATGGTAGTTGTCGTATATGCATATTTGGAATATATGTGTATATATGAAAGTTTCACATGCATAGGAGATATGCAAATATAGAGAAGTTACGTGCATGTCCATATATGGACAAATTCCTTATATGCACAACTTTTGTATATGTGCATATTTTTCGTATATGTGCATATACAATAGATATGCACATATACAAAATATATGTGCATATACAAAAGTTGTGCATATACAGAAGATATACGCATATATGGAAGATATGAGTTGCATATGCACATCTTTTGTATATGTTCTTGTCTTCTATATATGCACAATTTCCATATAAAATGCACATGTCTTCCATATACATGTTTCTTCTGTATATGTGCATATCATTCATATATAGACGCTTCTTCTGTATAGATGCATACACAAAAGATATGCACATATACAAAAAATTTTCATATATGGAAGATATGTGATATATGCACCTATATGAAAGAAACTTATATATATGAAATATATTCGCATATACAGAAGAAACACATATACAGAAGACATGCACATATTATATGAAAATTATGCATATATAGAAAACATGCACATATACAAAAGATGTGTATATGCAACTCATATCTTCCATATATGCATATATCTTCCGTATCCGTGGATATCTTTCATATATGCACATATATTCTGTATATGTGCAAATATATCCTATATGTGCATATATAGAAGATATGCATATATATGGAAGATATGCACGTATAACAAAGTTGCTCATATACAAAATATATGTGCATATACGAAATTTATGCATATATGGATAGACACATAACTTCTATATATGCGTATATCTCCTATGCAAATGAAACTTCTATATATATGCATATATTCCATATATGAATATATGACAAACACCATATGCACATATCTTCAATGCCTAAACTGACGAAGTGCATATACGGAAGAAGCACATATACAAAAAACATGTGCATATACAGAAGTTGTGCATATTTTTTGCATATACACATATAAAAAAGTTGTGTATATCTTCTGTAAAGACACATATCTTCCGTATATGCACAACTTCTGTATATGTGCATATTTTATGTATATGCGCAACTTCTGTGCATGTACAAGAGATGTGCATATATGGAATTCACACAACTTTTATATATGTGCATATTTTGTATAGCATATCTTCCATATATGCACAACTTTTTTATATGAACATATCTTCTGTATATGTGCCTATACTGAAGAAACGTATATAGGAAGAAATGCACATATACAAAAGAAACACATATATGGAATACATGTGCATATTATACAAAATTTGTGCATATATAGAAGACATGCACATATACGAAAGACATGCATATGCAACTCATATCTTTCGTATATGCGCAGCTCCCGTATATGCACATATACGAAAGTTTCCATATACAAAAGTAGTGCACAACTTCCATAATATGTATATATGACAACTTTCATATATGCATATCTTCCATACATGCACAACTTTTGTATTTGCACATATCTTTTGTAGATGCACAACTTCCATATATGTGCATATCTTTTGTATATGTGCAACTTTCATTTCATATGTATATGGCTCTCCATTTCCTCTGTCTTGAGCTCATTCAGTCTAAGTGTTGAGCCCATCCTGTATGATCATATCTTCCGTAAACAAACATATCTTCTGTATATGCACATATCTTCTGTATATGCGCAACTTTCATATATACCTGTATATTTTATATATGTGCAACTTCCATATATGCACATATCTTCTGTACATGCACATATATTTTGTATATATGGAACTTGCGCATATACGAAAGATACACATATATGAAGTATACACACATATACGAAAGTTGTGCATATATGAAATATATGTGCATTTACAAAATATATGTGTATTTACGGAATATATGTGAATATAAGGACGTTGCGCATATACGGAAGATATACTCATATACATATGTTGTGCATTTTCTATATACTACATATCTTCCATATATGCACAACTTATGTATATGCCTATGTGGTGCTACAACATCACTTGCAACCCCACCATCTCTCTCGCCATGTCATCATGACACTGTGCCTCTATGTGTCACCCTATTAGCATGCCATGTCACTCTCCCCTCTTCCACCTAAGTGAGACACAAGGATCTAGATGTTGAGCTAGAAGGGATTTCTCCAATGACTCCCATATCTCTTGATCTTTGTGGATCCAAGTTATCTATGATTATTCCTCCAAAAAGAGTTGGTTCTTGAAAAATAATATTTTTTTATCGTAATTCATTTATACTCACTATACTCATATCAATCCCATCAATGATTAGCAAGCTCAACTATTCAAAAAAGGGCCAAGACAAGAGAAGAATACCCACTATCTATC
This sequence comes from Pinus taeda, assembly GCA_000404065.3. Taxonomy (NCBI): domain Eukaryota; kingdom Viridiplantae; phylum Streptophyta; class Pinopsida; order Pinales; family Pinaceae; genus Pinus; species Pinus taeda. Next base: position 12,236 of record APFE030678604.1, read on the forward strand.
TTCCCACTATAATGAGTTTCCCCCTCCATTAACAAAGAATGTAACATCCTTTAAAACAAGTGGTGGTTTTGGGAGGTATCTTAACTGTAAATGTTCCTTGGAAATTCTTCCTTCAATTGGCCATGACCAACCCTTTCTAGGGTGCTTATTGTTTAGAATGAGAGGAGCTTCACTTGGTTCTATTTCTTGATGCTATAGATGGCCTCCTCTACTAAGGCAATTGATTTTTTACTAGTATCATTCAATATCATCACCCAAGTTTAGGATTAAGGCATGTTATTTCCCTATTAATCCTCTTCCTTGATTGTTACGAGGATAAGCGATTGGGTCTAGAAAAAATAATAAATTTAATATCCTTGTTTTGTCATAAATCTGGGTGAGATTTGTGGAAAAACCCACTTGTCCATGTAATTGGGGGGTCATTTTTTTCACAAGGTACTCTTACTGTGAATGCCTATCGACACTCACCGACCACTTAATTTATTGTTGTGCTAGTGCATGTGATTTGCATGAGGCTGTAGGTGATAAAGTCATATGTTTGGTTATCCATTTGACAATTTTCTCATCAATCATTTGAGTAACCACAACATCCCAAATATCTTTGGGAGGGGCTTGGAATTAAAATGGGTTCTTAAAAAATTTGAACCCTAATTAGGGTTAGATATAAGGCTACACTTACCTTTTCTCGATTTGTTTTGATCAATCCCATGAGTGATGCCCACTCTGTCATGTGAGATGCTCATGACAAGTTGAGAGCCTTGAGGTCGTTTATGGTTTCTTGGCTCAAATATTAATCTTGTTCCTTTCTTCGTCAGTTTTCTGGTTTGCCCCATTCCGTAATTAGAGGCCTATGTGAAAAACATGGAATACAAGGCAAGCGATTGGAGACAACCTAGATGAATTGGCTTAAATTAGCCAAATCCATCAGAATTTGGATTGGTTAATCAAAAGGTAGGTTGCCACTACTTTAACTAAGGTTTCCATAGTTCTTAAAAAGCATTATAAAGAATTATATTTGGTAAAACCAAAACATGAACCAAGAATACTGGACGAATATCATTTGTCAGAAGATTTTACAAAAGGGTTGAGTCTAAAGAACTTGTGTCTACTAGAGTTTTGAGGCCACATAAGAGGTGACCTTTTATATGTGTCTGGAGGGCATCGAGGTTGACCAAGAAGGAGTGTTGGTAGGATTTGACTCTTTGGATTTCATTTGAGACATGCAATGATTTCATTATGGTTCTCGTACTTTTATTACATGTCTCAAATAATATGTATTTTTAAATAACAAGATTTTTTTAATTAAATAATCTTTTAAATATACAAACAAGTTTTTATATATTTATAAATGTTGAATCTAAAATATAATAATAGATAATTAAATTTAAAATATATTATAAATTAGATGTAAAAGAAATAAGAAAATGAAATAATATTTAAAAAATGGAAACAAAGATAAAAACTTTATTGTTATTATTTTTTAAATAAAGTAGATTTATTTATCCTTTAAATTATTTATCAAGAGATTTAACAATTTATTTTTTAGAGATTATCTTAGGCTGGTAACACTAATTTTTGGGACAATATTTTATTTTCTCATCTACATGTGTTTGATTCCAAGGGGACATGATTGTCCCCTTGTTATAAGGCTCAAAGTTTAGGTGTCTCGTTCAATATCCTTTTAACATTCTTATACTTGGTGTTTATAATTTCACTATCTAGACTTCTTAACAATGTTGGTCAACTTTAAACAATTTGAGGTACAAGAACTACTAATTTGGGTTCACTTAACCCTTTGTAAGGGGTACAAGAGGTAATGCAACCTTAAACAACAATTTGAGGTCCAAGAAGCAATGCAACCTTAGACAACAAATTGAGGTACCATTGACTACTAATTTGGGATCATGTAACCATTTGTAAGGAGTTAAAGAGGCAATGAAACCTATAGAGGCAATCTTGTATGTAAGTCCACCAATAACATAGTCTATTTTACAATGAGACTTTTCTCATTTCCATTCTTTAAAAAATAAAACAATATGGATAACCTAGATTTAACATTTGATATTTTTCATGGTATACATAATTTAATGGATGAATTGAAGATTTTACAAGAAGTATTTTGATTTCAAAAACTTATGTAGTGAGTTTGCAACCTCCACCCTTTATGAACTCTTTACAAATTCTTAATTTTACACAAATGTTTTAATGACTGTGTTTTTCATCCATTTAATATATATATATATATATATATATATATTATATATATATATATATATATATATATATATATAATTATATATATATAATTATATAATTATTTTTCGATAAATTTGTATATAATTAATAAAACAATACACAATTACATTTTATGTTTTTTAATAAATTTTCTATATATTTCAAATCGTAATATTTATTTTTATTAAAATTTAGAAATTTAATTATAAACTTAATAAAAATTGAATTATGAACAATTCCCCATTTAGATTTCAATTTAACATATCAAAGAAACCAAAAAACAAATTTGAAATATATTTTAAAATTTTAAAATTAATACATTAACCATTTTAATAAGAAATTTATGTTCTTAATAAATAAATATAAAAAAAATGCTTGTTATCATTCTATTCAATTATTTATATATATATATATATAAAATGTGGTATAATTATTTTTCCATTACTTTGTATATAATTTAATAAAACAATACACAATTACTTTTTATGTTTTTTAATCATTTTTAAACATATTTCAAATCATATTAGTTATTTTTATTAAAATTTAGAAAATGTCGTTATAAAACTAATAAAAATTAAATTATGAACAATTTTTCATTTAGATTTCAATTTAACATTATTATATGTTGTAGAAACCAAAGAAATTTTCGAAATATATTTTTTAATTTTTAAATTGATACATTAACAATTTTAATAAAAAATTTATGTTTTAAATAAATAAATATAAAAAAATTGCTTATTATCATTCTAATATATATATGAATGATTATTTCCTTAAGTTAGCTTAATGATTATAATTTTTTATTATTTTGATAAGTAAATTTTTCGATTGTATTACTCTATAACCATGGATGGTAGCTTTGAGTGACATATGTAAGTTGTCTATTGTTTGATATATAACACAAATGGAAATATCGAATGACCTAAATCACATCAATGATTTAACTATACAAATTCACAAAAAATTAAAATTTGGCCTACTTCTTTTTATTTGTTTGATTCAACTTTTGCAAAATTTATCCCCTGTATGGTATATCTTTCTAATTTTTGCCCATATATTTTTTGTCTTATAGAAAATGAAGAACCAATCCCTCTATGACATAGTAATTTTTACCATTAGTTTATTTGCTCAAGAATTGTCAAAATTATTTTGTTTATGAGAATGTCACAAATGATTATCCCAAAGATACATAGAAGTGTTTATAAATTTTTAAGCAATTATGTAATGATCACAATCAATCTTAAATTATATATAAAATACTTTACCTACAAAAGTAATTTATGTAACATTTAATGTAAAGGAGATTTCACAAAGCCCTACATTAAAAATTAAATAAATTAAAATAAGAAAATTATGCATACATAAATATTATAATATTAATTATCTATTAAATATTTTGAAATTATCTATCCGATTAAATTTGTTATTATTTAATGTGAAAGTATTATATATGAATGAAATAAAAATAAAAAATTTACATTAAAAATTAATTCTCAACTTATTTTAATATTATTTCTAATATCAAACAATTTATTATAATAATTTCAAATAAATAAATAAATAATATTATCTCCAAAAAATAATAATCCACTTAATTATATTGTATGTAGTTCCGCCAATAGCATAGGCTATTTTACAATGGGACTTTTCTCATTTCTATCCTTTAAAAAATAAAAAGGTATGGATAGCCTATATTTAACATTTGATATTCTTCATAGTATACATAATTATAATTTAATGGATGAATTGAAGATTTTACCAGAAATATTTTCATTTCAAAAACTTATGTAGTGTGATA
>APFE030678605.1:2743-17363 GCA_000404065.3 Pinus taeda
AAGAGAACCAAGCCCTCTATGCAAGGGAGACTCCTAGTAATCAAGAGCACCTAGGGTACTAGCATATGGGACTTGTATTTAATCAATAGCACTAAGGTCGTTCGACTATGTAGGAGGAGACTTCCAATCAAGCATGAGACAAGAAATTAGAAATTTCTCGTGGCTGATTTTGGATATTGCTATTTTCATTATGTTATCATTCACGAGTAAATGTAATGTAAATTTATAGACTTATAGTTTATGCATTGACAATTTACAATTTAATCATAACGTAATAAATTAGAATGTATCATGCATGCTTTATGATTGCAGATATTTCTTAAATGTCCTCATATTATGCATTGCCAATTTACAATTTAATCATAATGTAATAAATTAGAATGTATCATGCATGCTTTATGATTGCACATATTTCTTAAATGTCCTCGTATATATAATATATATTAATATTAATATATATATAATATTATATATATTGTGTTCCCATTTCCAAAATTTGTGGGGGGCCACGTTTCGTACTCGTTCACGTTTCAGAAACTTGTACTCATTTCCTCGTATCCTACAACTCTTGGTCCATAGTATACCAGACACACAACCCTCTACTAGACCCTTGGTCACCCTCCTTAGGACCAGATCTACCCTTGGCTCTTGTCCAACCTTTCCTTTAGATTGTCCAGTGTCAGTTAGCTTCCTTATGGCATAGTCTAAACCTAACAGAGTTATGAGGCTCCTTGGCGTGCCTACAACAAACCTTAAGGCACTTGGCCTCCTTTGTTTGTCCTCAACCTCCTCTATTTATCCTCAACCTTCCCTAAACACAAAATATACCTTGAGGCTAGTCCTAATATACCATGACAGACCCTTAGCCAACTCTCGGACGCCCTTGTCATCTTTGTCAACCTCTTAGATGCCCTATTTTAGGCTTGTTGATGGTTCTTTCCTTTTGCGGCCTAGAGAAGACACTGTCCAACCCTCCTCTAGGGCTTAGGCTTCATCATTAGACTAGCAGGTACGTTAAACCAACCCTTACTTGATCACATAATAGTCTACTCGACCTTCTCTTGACAAACTTGCTAAACTCGACCTTGTTGAATAGAAAATAATCACTCTCCTTTGGCCTTCTCTTGCTAATCTCGGCCTCATTGAATAGAAAATACTCACTCTCCTTTGACCTTCTCTTGATAGACTTGCTAAACTCGGCCTCATTGAATAGAAAAACTCACTCTTATGTGAGTGTCTTGGGGGGTCTGTTTTGTCTTTCAAGAAACCATCACTTTACCACTCAATAACAAATCAGAATAAAATATTAATTACCTTGGGTTCTAAGTCCAAATTTCAGCGCTTCCTCTTATGATGGAAGGTATTGCCATGTCTTTCTCATAGAAATCCTCCCACTCCATGACTTTCCTTGCTTGCCCATGACTTTCTTGCATGAGCCATGACTTTCTTGCATGAGCCACGACTATCCTTGCATGTGCAACGCATTCTTTGTGCTTGATCAAGACTTGTCTTGCATGGTGTATGACTATCCTCGCAAGTACCATGACTTTCCTTACATGCTCCAAGACTATCCTCGCATGGTTCATGACTTTCCTTACATGCACCATGACTATCCTCATATGGTTTGTGACTTTTCTTGCATGGCCTAGAAGATTCCACTCTCTTTCTTGAATTTAAAGGTTAAACTTCCATTTGGTGGCTAAATCTCCTTTGTTTTCTCCCTTTGAATCCTGACCCCCTCTGAGTCTACACAACCTTCTCTTGTCTCATGTTTCTTTCCCTCCTGGAATGTGGTGCAACTGAAGTTGTGTCCTTTCGAGGTGAGTCCCAGGTTGTTTTTGAACACTGGGTCTAGCCCACTCTAGACCACCGCAACTCAACTCTTCAAGTGTCCTCTGTTGAAGTTTCTAAGTTTACTTAGTTAGAAACCCTCCATACACTTTATTTGATTTATTCCTACCTACTTGTTATTTTTCTTAACAAGTTATTTACAATGTAAATACTGAAAATAAACACTAATACATGCTCAACATATTACAGATCAACAACTAAAAGAAGTAAGAACAAACACACCATATGACACCATTATTTTTGGACTAATGTCCCCGGAAAAACACAATGCGAGAAAACCGGTGTAGCGATCTGAGGGTTTTCCTATTAAGCAATATCAGAGTACAATTTGGGTGCTGACACTGCCCTACCCAACAGAGAATTTCCTTGGTAGTAATACCTCTCAGTTTTTGACAAATCTATTGGCTGAAACCCTAGATAATCCTTCCGGCAACTACTCAGGACCAATTTGCCCCAGAAACCCCAATGTCTGCCCAATCTAGACTGCGTCAGCCTCTCCTAGCTCAGCGCTGGCCCTGCGTTAGTGTATCTTGGCCCGCGTCAGCCCCAAGAGGCCCTGGTTTAGCTCTCTGAGCCTTTACGTCAGCTACGTGGCCCCTCTAGTGCTTTGCGCAGCACTTAGCTGTCTCTGTGTGGCCCTGCGTGAGCACTGGCTGCTCTTGCGTCTCTCTCTCTGGCTGCTCTGTTGCTCTCCCGGTACTATCTCTGTCTCTCTGTCTCTCTGTATTCAATGCCCCTCAGCTTCTCTCCCGATCACTGATTCTATCTCTCTTAGCAAACCCCGCTCTAGAGAATAGAATGATTGATCACTCTGGTGTATTCTCCAAGTGACCCTCAAGCCTCCTCTTATACTCTTCCTGTTGACATATCAACGACCGATATTAAGTCCCTAATCAACGGCTAAGATTAGATTTGGCTTGATCCATGTCTTTTGGACCATTCTAACACAGATTCATATTAATACACATTAATATTTTATTTTCCCTAAGTTTAGACTTAGGGACTCCATTAAAAATATTAATTATTTTAATATCTCTTGATCTGTTTAAAATCTACCCAAACCCTTTCTAGGTATTGGAGATCTCATGTGAACCAACCTCTCCACCAAATTTCGTGGCTAGAGCACATCCGATGCTACCCCAAATCAACATCCTCATCTTCCTAGGTCAAACATCTCATATGCACATGGCTCCAATGTTGGACATGCAACTTTGCAACCCAGTGAAGATACTCTTTTACAATCAACCTGCCATCTACACAGAGCTACTTCGTCCATGCCAAAGCACTCCTTGCCAAGACAGTTGAAGTGTCTCAACATACTTTGACAAGTCAACGAAAGTCCATTAGCAAAAACTTGCCACACAACATATTGGAAATCACATATCTACGTTCTCTGTTGAACCTTTTGCTCCATGTCTAGCCAACTATGAGTTGACAATACTGCTACTTCTTGCAACAATTTCACAATTCCCTCCTTAAGTTGATCTTGTGCACACTTTGATCCAACTGCCCTTCAAAGTAGCTCTGGTACCATGTTGGAATTTCTACGCACCCTAGGTTTGATCTATGACTTTGCCAAACACATAAATACATTATAGATTCCCAACTATAAAGCACTTTGCACAACTGAATATATCAACAGTAAAATCAATAACAATGCACAAGATTTTTGGCCCAAATCACATACCTTTAAGTCCATCAATAAGAAAACAATAGGGCTCCCATGCTAGGGATCATGCCCCTTTACAAACCTTGATACAATGTTGTAGCACACATTATACAAATTTGTCCTTTGACTAGACACAATGAGGGTTGAGGCCTAGTCCATCAAGTCCTCATGAGCCCAAATACAAATACAATCAGTTGTTCTTCGCCTACAAATCACAACAGCAAGATACTTAACTGACATGGGCTGGTTCCTTTAGCCCATAAACCCCAGTACTTTTGTTGTCCTTGTTGTAGCCCTTGGCCTTGGCCTCTGGAACTTGGACCATCTCTTCCTTCTTCTCATGATCTATAGGCTTTCCCGTTAACCTATATAGACCATGCTCTCTACTGCTAAATACAACACCTACGGAGCTAGATCCTTTAGGCCCGAGTCTCGCCTTTCCACCCTGGAACAACTCCTCAAACCCCTTTTGCTCGATCGTTGAGACATACATCACGTTATATCTGAGTTTTGGTACAAACAATACATCTTGAATTCATATCACCTGACTTGTCTCCATCCTGAATGGCACAACACCTAATCCCTTGATCTCCTTTTGACTCTTGTCGCCTAACACCATGTGCAACTTTGAGTCTCACTCAGCTAGAGTCTCGAAAACATCTTGCAAACCTGTCACATGCTACAATGCACAATTGTCCACGTCCCATGCAGACTTTTCGATGGTACCCTATGAGAAATGAGAGATCAATGCAAAATTCTCACTCTCCAATCTCCTAGAGAGGTCATCAATCTTGGTAGAAGAGGCGACACCTGCAACCTGCTTCCCTTTATTCTTCTTGTCATCTCCCTGCTTCTTACTCGAACACTTCGTCAAATAATGACCAAACTTTCTGCAGTTGAAACACTAAATTTTACTCAAGTACTTCTTTTGTTTTCCTTTCATTCTCCTTGCAAGAACTGTGTCATCATCAAAAGCCTTTTTCGGATGAAGATCCTTGTCTTGCAATTCTTCCTGAATGAAGTCATCCCACAACCTGTTCCAGTCTCGCAGCTTGTTCCTGGCAACGATCCCCTTGATGAAGGGCTTCCACTCTGGAGCAATCCTTGCCATCTCAGAATCTGAAATAGTCTCACTGATGGTAGCAAGCTCATCTCAAACCTGAGACAACGTCGTCAGATACGAAGTCACCCCTTTACCCTGTATCATCTTTATGGCCTTCAAATTATCCTATAATACCAATACCCGATTATCGTTTTTATTTTAGAATAGATTCTAAAGAGCTTCCCACATTTCATGGGTAGCGTTCTTCCCGGATAGACGAGGTATTAAAGAATCTTTAACATCATCTAGGATGATCGACTTTGCCTTTGTATCCATCTTTTTGTACACTTCCATCTCCTTAGGGTTAGTCGGCTTCTTTATCGCTTTCTTGGCAAAGTCCCAAATCCTGATCACCATAGGAACCAACTTGATCCTTTCTTTCCATGGATTATAGTTGGATAACCCTTCAAACTTGTCCTCATACCGCAGACCAACCGACAACCTCGACATTGTTGTGAGCCCTTCAACAACAATGTGACCAACTCCCTTTTAGGTTGTACTTCGTTGTACACACTTTGATTCACTGACCCTTCAAAGTAGCTTTGATACCATGTTGTTTTTCCACGGTACTTGAATCTAGGTTAGGGTCTTAGAATAACTGACACTACCAATCCAAGTATCACAACAAACTACTTTGTACAATGGAACAAAATGTGGTAGTAAATCACCATGTGCACAAATATAGACAACTTTTTACAAAACCCAACCTTGTTATATTAACAATCTTTAATATAACAATCTAGGGCTCCCGTACCATGGATAATGGCCCTCATACATCTACTATTACAAGAATACAAGAACAAGATACATTGATCACCAAGCTGATGTTGCGCACCATCACAACTCCTTGATCGTATATTGAACACAACTATTGGTCCTTGTGCTCCAAATCTGTAGCTCCTACCTCTATCAATGGTGCTGCTCCTTTAGGTCACCGAACACGACTCTAATCTATTGAAATATCTAACTAGGTTTGGTCCTCGTAATCGCATATGTAATCGTGATTTTATGTATTTAATGAAAAGAGAAAAATAAATTTATTATTTATATTCTTGAGGCATGGGTTTTTCATGCTCAAGGGAAATTTTTTTTTTAGGTTAAGCATGCATTGAGTGCTTCTAGGTTTGTCATAAAGTCAATTGAGTCATTGTCATGTATTGAATACCCATTTGGGCATGTTACATATTGTAAAGAAAAATTCATTGAGTCAAAATAGAGTCAAAAGACCCTCCAAGACCTCGTCATGGCACAAAGATCAAGTCGGCCTACATGAAGGGACAAGTTGGCCTCAAGATAGCAATTCGTACCCCTCACAACCCTATAAATAAGAAGGAATTCGACCTCATTTACACACTCACTCAAGCAAGTTTGATGTCCTCAAGAAAGAAGCTGGAAAAGGACTAAGAAAAAGAAGAAGATCAAGATCGAAGTTTTTGGGCCTCTCTCTCTCTCATTAGGGTTTCTACAATTTTTGGGTTAGACGAAATACTGAATTTGCATCGAAGTTGTGACATTGTCTTTAGATTGAAGTTGTGAAGCTGTTAAAGTTGTGAAGTTGCTAGGTCAAAGTTGCAGATATTATTGCTGGAGTCGAAGTTGGTGGATAAGTTGTTGGAAGGTCAAAGTTTGTCGCTGGAAGCTGCGTAAGGAAATATCATCAAGAAGGAAGGATGACTTGGTCTTGGAAGGTCTTGGTCATGGGTCATAGGTCTTGGAATTCGTTAGTTGAAGTTTTATAAGAAGAGAAGAACTTTGATGGATTTTCCTCTCAAGTTAATCAAGTAAAGTAATAATAATAATAATAATAAAGGAAAGAAGAAGTTAATCTAGTAAAGTAAAAATACATCACAAACAGTTATCAAAGTAAGAGAAATCACCTAGACTTGTTGCCCCCTATATTTCTCAACACAATCTGGTCTCTAGTTGATTGTTAGTCCATCAACACATCTGCACTCCTATCTAGTTGTTTACAACTCCAATTGTGAACAACTGTCAATTGCTCATTGCTGCTCCTTAGCTCTTTTGGGACTTCCTCCCTCTAATGTTTTCTTGCGCTGCTCCAATGAAGACAAACTGTAGTCTAGAGGGCTACCAACTATCATTGCAAGATTTCCTTCTCCAACAATGAACTTAGGCTGATGTCTCCGGCTACCACCTATCATTGCATGATGTCCTTCTCCAACAATGAACTTGGGCTGATGTAAGTTGCTCCCTTGATCTCCTTTCTTTGTCCTTCAAGAATTAGTCCTGAGGTTACCCAAACAACCTGCCTCTCCTAGCAGTCTAAGTGTCCTTCCCTAGATTGCACTTAGGGCTCTTTGGAAACCTCCTTTCCTCCAATGGTCTTGAGGTATCCAACCAATTTGTCCTCTACCATGATTGCTTAACCACTTAGCAAATACATTAACTTAGAAACCATACCTCTGATTTCTCCTTTTGTTGTTCACTGTCCATGCATGCTACAGGCCTGCAACATTTTCGATTGGTTAGGGAAATAAACTAGCCCTCAACCAACCCTCAAATCCCTTCGCCCTTCCTTCCACAAACTCTGTCCTAACTCTTTGTCCTGCTAGGCATGCCCAACCACCCTTTTACCCTTCCAAACCACTGTTTGGCACCATAAACAGGGCTTGGCCACACCTGTATTAAACCAAAACTATCTCGGCCCTGTCTTTGAGGAAGAATACCCTTAACTCATGCACAAAACCATCTTGAACTAATGCGACTAGTCTCCTGCTCCCCTCAAACCTATAATAGACACAAAATAAACCAAAAACCAGTCCCAAAACTCTTCATCCTTGCCCTCCTTGAGCTCGTCCACCTCATATGTCTTCTCGACAATGTTTTGCACTTGGTTGATAGTTTCTAGCCTCCACATAACCTTTTATTTATATGCCTCTCCTTGGGTGCCAACAAATTGTCCTTGGGGCACACTTTTACCCTAATCGACTCGACTTCTTATTGTGCAAACCCAACGAGCACATATAAATTTTTATCTTCCAAACCACATGACATCTATTGGTGTTTTAAGTGTCCCCTTGCTCCTTTAAGGGTTCCCTACATCCTCCAAGTGCTAAGTGTCAGAATCTCCTCATGGTTTTGATCCCACACCTTTGGGTACAAAACCCCAAGCTTGGGTTCTAAGCCCACAAAGTACATTTGTGGTGCTCCTTCCTCCAAACCCTGAACCCGAAGGCTTGGAGTACCTCCCAAGCTACCAATCTCAACATAAGAGCCCCCTAACAGTATAATAATGTGCAAAATACATGCCTTGGTCACAAGCCAACCAAGTAACTTTTACAAATTATGAATTAGCCACCCAAATGATAGCTGAATTGGTGATGTCATTCTAATGTAGTGCCACGTTGAGTCCTCTTGGGGCCCCAAAATGAGTTTTCGGCACAAAAGCTGGTCTCATGGGTCTCCTAATGATGGAACAACCTTTAATGCTCCAATACTAAGGGTTGTGATGATGGTTCTTGCCTTCCCATATCTCAAGGGATGAGACAAATCTTCTCTAGGCCTTGGATCAACTGTCAAACCAAGTGATCACTGCTAAGCCGACTAGGGTACACTGGTCCAAGTGCATCATCTCATGAATAAAGTGGGGCATTGAGTAGATTGTTATAAGTGTTAAGGGTGCCCATGGCATGGAATGATGCTTTGCACATGATGGGAGTCCCATGGCTCTCAACGCTTCTCTTGTGGGTGTCAATGTGATCCTTGTTACCGCTCAAACTAGTAGGGGTCCTAAAGGGGATCCTTGAAGGGCTACTACTAGGCTAAGGGCAACAATGGAGCAATAGCCCACTGTCACCTCGGATAAGGCTGCGTACTCTTTACAAACTTTCACGGATGGGAGGAGACCTATTATGGTAAGGATCATGAAATGGATGGACCAATGATAGGGCGATGGGTGATCTTGGAAGCCTATTCACAAGAGAGGCTCAAATATGTGGAAGACAAGATGGAAGGCTCTCAGGGAAGGGCTTGGGGAGAATTTGAAGGGTTAGGTTTTGAGTATATGCCTTATAAAGGAGATCCCTAAGCCCTTAAATTCTTGTGGAAACTTGGGTTCTAGGTGATCTTTGAAGAATTAACCTTGATATTGCATGGGACCACACAAGAGTAAGTGGACCGGAGGTTAGGTTAAGGGGATAGGATTTAACAACCAATGATATGCTTGACTTAATTAGGGAGGGGAAAGGGACCAAGGAATGAATTTTCAATGAAAGGCAATGCAAGGATACTAGTGAGGTTTCTAGCCTAGGGGAAACCAAGGGCAAGAATTGGTCTTCTATCTAGGGCTTGTGATATCTCAAGATCCCACTGTCAGAATCTCATGAAATTTTGAGGGCTTCTTGAGGACACACCAACGTAGTTGTGGACCAAAAATCGAAGTATTTGGATGGCTAGATTGTGAGATAGTTCATGCCCTAGGTGACCTAGAGGACTAGACCTAGAGGAGAAGAGGGGAGAAGGAAAATAGGTTTAAGATGATCACCTTATGGTGGACCAGTGTCTAATCCTTTGGGGAGATTTGGATTCAAGAGTAGTTATGACTATGGACATTGAATTTTCTATGTCAAGGAGGCCTCAAAGACAACTCCACATAGCATTAAGGAAACAACAAAAACATCTTCAAGAACTTTATTCTTCATTTTGCAAGATTGGTGGCTTATCAAGATGAATTTCAATGAATAAGCATCTCTAGTACATGAAGCATCACTATCTAGAAACCGAATTTCCACAACTTTGCATAAATGGATGCAGTGAATTAGCCCTAGTATAGCGAAATCCTAGCAACAATGTATGTGACAAGAACAGAAAAGAAAATAGTATTAAATTGTACTTACATGTATTAAGAGTATATCCAACCATCAAGAATTTGCCTATCCAAGAAGCTCCATGACAAGAGAAAATAATCCAAACATCAAAATTCATTCCATGCTCCAAAATTTGTCCTCCAAGAAGGATAGTGAAATTCTCAAGAGAGATACAAGTTCAATCCAAGTGATGATGCTAAAATGAATTCACATCACTTGTATTTATACACTTCTAATGAGTTCGATTTAGCTAATTAGGCCTACATTAGCCCCTATAATAAAATAGTGTGCAAAATAACTAACTTTTGGTGACAAGCCCACCAAACTAGCTCATAAACAAAAGAATAAGCCTATCAAGATGTCGAATGATCAATAATACATGTCATGGGGCCTTCTATGAAGCCCGATGAAGTCCATAAGTTCCATAATGATGAATAGGACTCCCAAAAGTAGTGGACAAGGGGATGGCCCCTTGTTCTCCAAATAATAAATCTGTGGTGCTCCTAATGGGTGTGGGGACACACAAGTGTCCTCATGGGTCTCCAAATAGATCAAAGATGCCTGTAGACCATCTGCAAGGGCTCGAGTGATGGTGTAAGTGATGCCATATCATCATATATGTCCCGGGTCATTTGCCAAATGCTGGAGGAGGCTTTATCTCAGTGGCAGGTTATTGCATTGCTTGTTGAACCTCTTTATAAATTTTGAGATATCCTCTTTTGGCTTCTTTTTTATGGCATTAAACTCTGTGAGGAGGTACTCATGATTCCTCTTTTCGCGCCATTTCTATGTAAAAGAGTTTTCAAGTTCCTCCCAGGTGGCGATTGAGGCATTGGGTTTTGAACCACTTTATGGCCTCTCCATCAAGGGACTGTACAAAAAGTCTCATGATTATATCCATTTGTTCCACATTTAGGATCTCAGCAAAAGAACTGAAGGTTTCAATGTGACTCTGTGTCGTGTTATCATCTTCCCCATTGAACCTAGGCAACTGCTTTAGGTAGTCCTGGGGCATTGCAATTAGAGGCTAAGGTAAATTAAGAGGTGCATATTTATTTAACAAGAAACCTGGAAGAGCCATCTGGATTAATGGAGGGGGATTGAGGTTTGCTTGAGGAACTTGGCCCAAAAACACAGTGGTAGGAGTTACTAGACTGGATGCAGGGTATTTCAGGGCCTTAGGAACAAATCCTGAGTAGTGAGTAACGACAGGCTGAGAGCTAGATGAGGAAGCTTCAAAGGTTGGTGAGGTGGTGACATCGGCATGGAGAGTTTTCTCTTTCTAGACTTTCTTGAAAATCAACTTTTCTGGGTCAGATACAAATGGGGATTTTTGCTAAGATGTATCTGAGCGAGTATGAGGCCTTTTAAAAGCCAGAGTGATAATTAATAATGCGGGGGTGTGGAGTCGCCAAGGTGATGTGAATGCAATCAGAACAGACTTCGCTCACCTACACAGAGTGCCAAATTTGTCGTATCCCAGGGGAAAAATCCTTCAATACGTTCCCCGACAACAACGCCAAAAGATGTTGTATCTCCTAGAGACAACCTCGGATTGCTTACAAAACCAGTGCCTGAGCACATCTAAATGTGGAGTGTCTCAAATGATTCAGAGTAAAGGGAGGCCTCACTTATATTCTATATGTATATATAATGGGTTTGTTCATTCCTCTAAAGGAGTAAAACATGGATTTCTCGGTACTTCTTCCCATATACAAATCTCATAAATATGCATAAAATAGTGGAGGCCGAGTAGTCCAAGGACTCATAGTTTAATAGAATTTTGCAGAGCAATGATAGAGGATGAGGAGGAGGAGTAACTGATCATATGGAGCTTACAACATCAAGAATTCTATGCATAACACATAGAGCTTGCAGCTTTAAGAATTCCTATACTTATCTGAGTTAGAAGTAGATATAATGGGAAGAAGAGAGGCTGTGTGCTATGATTCATGAAAAACAACTATTAAAGATATAATTTCAATAATCCATGCAAGCACTAGCATTAATAATGTCGATACAAATGAATTTGCGAGGAACTTACAGGCACATGCATAACGTATTGATACCAGCGAATATGTGAGGAAGTCTTGAAATATTTCTAATATCAGTAATTACATGAATTCAGAGAAGAAACATGAAAAAAATGATTTTTAACAGAGGGAGAACATACTGTAATACTTGGAGGGGGAATCACCACCATTTCTCTTCATATTCTGGAAAATATGTATTGTAAAGCCATATAGTCTGAAAATAACATGTAGTGTTTCTTTATAATTTCTGAACCACTGTTAAGTCTTTCTTTCCCTCATTTATCTGGAGAGGGGAGCATGGACATTCATTACAAAATGTCTTCAGTCGAGTCTTAGCTGTCAAGTTGACTAGCTATCTCGGATGGGAATGGCTCTGTGGCCCAAAACATTTCAGAATTAATGGCCTCTTTGAAAGTAGAGACCTAACAGGACAACAAAATAAATGAACAGTAGGATAGAAACGTAAATGAAGATCTCTGTGCCCATCCCATGATCGCCTCTGCCTCAAGCTGTAGTTTTCTCACAGTATGGTCTCCTGTGCTGCCTGACTGACTCTTGTCGCTTTTTCCTTTATTACATTTGGCGCCGACCACCGGACCTATGTCACAGTGAGCCTTTATGAGTCTTCCCATGCCTGGTTTTGAATTCTACAACTGCTTCCCTTAAAGCCACAGTGACCGACCCATCACGCCTTTACTGCCCTATACCGTGCTCTCGGAGCCTTGCTATAATCAGGGCCTTTACTCTTGCAGACGCTGCAGAACGACAAGTTTCAAAGTTCCTTAGCCCTCTTGAACCCTGCGATCGCTGATATGTGGGGTCGGGCCCACCAAAGGTATCACCATCACACTGCGGGAGGAGAAATGCCCTTAACCCTTTTTCCATAGTGCAGGCCGACTTGTCCGGACGTGAAATCCTCATGAGATAGAACTAATAAAACATATTGCATCCGGGAGGATCCCCCACACATCACAATTGCAGGTAGGGAAGGAAAATTAGCGGAGGAATAAACTTTACTTCATGCAATCGTCGATTGCTAATCCGTGGGGTTGACGTCATCACTGCCACGTGTCACCCTGTGAGTGGTGAGTGGTGACACGTGTCACTCGAAAATGCCCCATAGGACCCCTGAAAATGCCGAAACCGAGTGACACGTGTCCCCTGTACGACCACGTCACCTTTCGTACTGCCACGTGGAGGAGAGAGAAGGGGTCCGCGTGACCTTGTTTTTTCCATGAAATTCCTTTGTAACTTGATTTCGGCATCCCACGACGCTTTCACACAGGATCGCAAAATTGGTAGTTCGCGGGGTTTTTAATGTGGTAGCCCCTTTACTCTGCCGATTTCCGATGTCGTGGGACTGCGGGAATGCGAAATGCAGGACTACGGGATGCATGATATGCGGGAGTGCGGGATTTACCACATTCTGCCACTTGGAGGAGAGAGAAGGGGGCGGCTCGACCTTTGTTTTTTATGGAATCCCTTTGTTAAACTTTTACGGACCACCCCAACGATTTCACATTATATTAGCGATTCCCCCCCCTGTAATTCCTTAAGGATGGCCCATCAGGTATTTCGGGGGCCATGCGGGATCACAGGACTGCGATGTTGTGGGATTCCCAATATGCTTGACTTGCTATGTCCGGGGCCCTCTAATAAGCTCTTTTCCTTCACTTCAAGGCAATCGAACTCCTGATCTTCAACAGGCCATATCTTCTAATCCAAAAGTCCATTTTGGGACTTCTATATACTGTTGGAAAGCTCATTCTAGGCACTATGCAATGGAGAGGTTCTGATTTGGCTCTAAGTGCTTCTGTGACCTAGAAGATGGCTTCAACTTGACTACTCTTGGGCAACCCAACTAAAACCCACAATGCAGTGAGTGACAACACTGGGCATGGTGAACCAAGTGCATCTTCCTTGTCCAATAGTTGAAACACGGGCAATCTTTGCACATCTTTGGGGATCCATGGAATGTTGTCTATTGCTGTGGAGGCCCATGGCTCTCTACACACACCCTACATGTGGCAATGTAACCGACTGGAGTGTTAGGACCTTGTATAGGGAGACCAAAACCAAAATGGAGACCCTATGTAATCCTGCATAAGATCCAATGCGTCCCCTTTCCTTCCAGTACAACAAGTCATTTAAAGAAATCGAGTTAAAGAGCTTACAAACCATGGACAATAGGTGGGCACTTCATAATGGCATGCCCTTCCACAGTGGCCTTTGGCATGTGCTAATGTCTGCAAGCTCCAAGGGGGTTAACCTAGTGCCTTATTAGGTGGTTTCTACTTTTAAAGGGGATGATATGTCCAAAGTACATCCTTCAAATGGTGGTGGCATGTGATAAAGTGATGGAATGGAGTAGGGGATGGAGGGGCAATCTTGGGTCACATGCCAAGGTACAAGGGTAGCTAATAAAGGGGAAGCTCACACTTGGGTATATAATGTATAAGAGGGAGCAATCGTGGTACATGAGTCACCCCGACTTTGATTTTGCCACCCTTCTCCATTTTCCTTTTGCCTTTTATGATTTTTCTTTAGTTAACTGCTCGGGGCTCAAGGAGTAAGAGCATGATATGTAAAGTATAGCACTGGATACCCCCTTTCAGGTGGGGCGGTTCATTGCCCACAAGTGGTTGGGACAATCATGGGTTCTTGAATGATAAAAGAGGCTCATCTAGGGCCTATAGGAATCAGGGTGATGGCCATGAGAATGGGGTAGAACTCATGCATTGACTTTTGGCCACGTGCTAAATGTGTTTGTCCTGACCATCTTTTGCATTTTGTGGTACATTTTCCTGTTTAATGTGGCCAATGATGCTTTTACTTTTCTTTTCATCTACATCAACCTTCGGGGCATTGTTCCAAACCCGACCCAGAGTGTGGGCAAGGGGAAGGGGAGGCTAACCGTATGTTGACCTAGTGGAGGAATGTGGACCCAAGTGGGAGAAATGATGAATGTGGTTATAATGAGTGGAGGGGGAGTGATGCATGTGGATGAGGGAGTTGCGCAAAGCCTGAGGAGGGTTAGCGTGGGAGACGTAGACAGGGGTAATTTTAGGGGCGAATAATCGCCCAAAGGCGAAATTTAAGGTTTTTTATATTTTAATGGGGCGAATTTTTAATTAAAATA